>OX461810.1:3238860-3439678 GCA_949802685.1 Dicyrtomina minuta | reverse complement strand
GAATTTCGACTCCGCATTTAAGGAGAACATGCGCTAAAAAATAGAATTATCCATGCCTATGACGCAATTGGTTTAGCTTTCACTTGTAGGTTTATGAAATCAATGCCAAGGCGATTAGCAACAGGGAATAAAGCCCATGGAGGTCCGAATAAAAGCTTACCTAAGTAAAAATATTGTATTTGTTTTAATATGTAGTTTTTTAGCAAAAATATGTGTAATAAACTATTTTTTGTTTTCTTGTCCGATCACTTTTGCACACTGTGTTTGGGTACGTTTGAGCTAATTATTTATTTTTAGCGGCGCATATCAGTTTAACAACTCTAAACACCATGTTTTGTATTTCCAACACGTTCGGCTACATTAAGTAAAAAAATGGTGATATTTAAATTAATAGTTTTGATACTATTGGAGGTCAAAGTTTGGGAGCCCCGTTGTCCGATCATATATGCTCCTAACTGTAGGTAGTTAAAATTGAGTGTAATAATAAATTAAAGCAAAATGCAGGAAATCAGATGTTCAAATGTCACCAATTAAGAATATATTTGAGGTCGAACTAACTACAGTGTGTTTTAACTACAGTGCCTAATTTTGTCTATTTTGTTTGTGGTTTTTTAGTAAGATTGATTTCGCAGAAACCAGCCACTCAAAATTGTCCATTCTGCTTCAAGAATTTATCGACTGCGCACATGTCTCGTCACGTCCATCTCCACTGCAAATCTGCCCGGAAAGAAATTAATAGTCGTCAAGACTGGGACTGCATGAGACACCAGAGGAAGTAGTGAAGAATTGAGTCGTGCAACATTTTTCTTTCGTTTTGATTTGTTACCTTAAATAATATTAGAGAGCTGCTTATTGAGATGCTCCGTAGTTAATTTTTTTTTTTGCTTTTTGACAAACTCAGAGAGTACTTTTAATGTGAAGCTAAAGAAGCAGCGAGGACGAGAACATACAAACTAAAATACTTAGCGCACGTGGTATCGTGAGTGAAGAGTCAAAATGAAAATGAACCATATCTAACTTAAGCTAGAACTAATATGAGCAATGTCATAAAAACACTAAAAGAAAAATGCTTTAGATGTTAAATAAGCCATTTTAAAAAGTTCAAAATGTTCTATTGACATTTTTTTAAAAAGTGTAAATTGTTATTGTCTATTTACATGTTTGTGAGACGTGCAAAATGTTTTATTTCCATGTTTTGGAAACGTTTAAAATGTTCTATTTTCATAATATTGAGGCAGTTCCTACAAAATGTTCTATTTAGACACTTTTGTGATCATCAAATATGTCAATAACTTTGTAGACAGTGGATTTTGTTACTAACTAAAAATGGATATGGGTCATTTTAGTTCTTCACAGACGATACGTTAATTCAGGTGTTTCCAATAGTATAACAAAATCTGTATTGCATTTCATTATGTAGGTAGTATGTAGTAAGTACCGTGTGCAAAACCTATTTTTTGTGATTTATGATTTTTTTATAATTATTTGATCTAATATATAGTAAACGGTCCAGAATAAAAAGTGGAATGCAATTATTTAAAGTTTATTATCCATTAAACAAGGATTGGAGAATGTATATTCTATATGAACTATATTCTTAAAATGTGCTTCCTAAACTGTCCATACAATTTACGAATGATTAACAAAGAAACGGGTATAAAGAATCTCGAGTGCAGGTTCTTCCCGTCACAATGCGAGCCAGTGGAAATAGACTCTTGATAATGCTCGCATTCTCGGCTACAATTAGGGCACATAATGATTCCCCCCGCACATCCACTACTTTCACGCTTGGGGTGGGCTCCAAATTTAGTGAATGAAGACAATCGAGCAGACTATCACATTTGCTATGAATACAAAGTTGAACTGTCTCAAGTTGAGGAAATATTTCGACTGGACTAAAACCTGTGGGAAATATGTGAGCTGGAGGATGGGAAGAAAATCTATTAACTGCGTAAGGACCAACTGTCAATTTCTTTAAATTTCGCATCCGACGCCAGTGTATCCCTGAATTTGTAATGCAACCCATATTAATCCAGCCAAGACTTGTCACTGAGTCACAACTACACTCAAATAAATAATTAATTATGTCCACGAGACGCATTAAACCATTTTCGTGTTTATAATAACTGTCCATGTCCTGCAGTCGAAGCACAACTGTTTTCAGCTTGAGCCTATTCTTGACATTTAAAAGTTTTAAAAACTCAAGCACAAAATCGTCCTGAAAATAATCAGTCCACTTTGAGCTATAAAAGTTTGTCAAGACATGTGCACGGTTCAGAGGGGTGACTAAGAATTGAAAATAGTGAGAGGAGATATTTATTTCTTGTAGTTGAGGAGACACAATTCTGTAAATCACTTCGAATAATTTTGCTGAAATTTTAAATTCGAAATGGAGAACTCTCAATTTTGAACAAGGATTCTCCTCGTATTGAGCACATGAATAAATTTGGAAAAATTCCGGAGTTTTTGGGAGCATGTATGAGGCAGAGGGGTCGGATGGGAAGACTTGATATTCATCCTCGTCATTTTGCCATTTAATATCCGTAGGATTAAGGCTTAGTGTCAAAATCTCCAAATTTCTTGTTTGCTTCCAGAGGAGAGTGGCTAAGAAATCCATGAGCTGCGCTTCAGTCCGTTTGACGCCGGACTGTAAGCACAATTCCTGAATGTGGCACCCGTGAATGTCGAGGAAATGTGACACTAGAGGGTCGTAGATGTCCACAAAATCAAATTTGAAATTGCTCACGGGGAATGGAAAGGGTGATTCAGGGTTGAGTGGGAGAGTGTCGAGCTCAGTTATTTCTTTGATTATGATGTTTTCGGATTTAGATTTAGCACGAATCAGATTCCAGGGATAACACTGCTTCTCATAAAAAATTATTTTTAATATTTTCCGGATTAAATCACTTGCAATGGAGTTCCATTGGTGGGAGATTGAGCGGCATTTGAATAACTGTGCCGTATTTAAATTGCTTAAAATCATTTCAAGAACCTGTAAAAAAATCCAGATATCCACCCACACATCCAATTAATAATTTATTATAAAAATAATGGAATTAAGACCAGTTTTTTCTACACGCTTAAAAAAATATAGACAAGTTTAATATATATGTTACTGTTAATTTTTGAGTTCAACAGCAGAATCTGTTAACAGAGTAACTTTTGTAACTTACAGCGCTGTTGCACACGTTATTAACCGATTTCATTATCCTAATATTTTAAAATTTACTCATAAACCTGTTAAAGCTTACATCTAAACCTATAAGCGCTGCTGAACAAAATTGTTATTTTAAGATTCTAAGCGTGTAACTAGCGTTCGCAATAAAACCAAATTCAGAATGTTTTTTTTTCAATTTTGTAAAACAATCAGAATATTTAGTTACATAAGAGGCATTTTTGAAACTTACGTGTTGAATGGACAGTGAGAAATGAACAGGAGTTGTCGGGGGCGTAGAAATTGGCTCAATAAGGGAAACCTTATTTTTCGGATTTTCAAGATGTAATTCCATAATTAATTGTTTGTAGGGAAGGGTTTTAAGATTCTTTTAGGTCTGATTTAATGTGTGATGTTCACCGACTGAGGAGATAAATATACAAAATTAAACACTCAAAATAATTTCATATTTAATGTACACACCGTGATTTAAGAATCAAAAAGAAATATTGTCATGTGTGGATGAATGTTAAATAGAGAATGACTAATTACTCACACTACAAAAACACACACGCCCACACGTCTATTAACTGAACAGGAATGTTTGCTGCTTTTCAAAGAACAAGTTGATGAAGTTAAAAATAGAAAGGTCTCCCCAACCCTTTTTTCAGTATGTACTACTATGTAACTACTTGACTGAACCTTTCTACTTGAAACAAAGTTCAGAAGTTCATGAGCCCCTTTAAACCCTTTGCCGCCGGGGAATAAACTATTTTTGTGTTCCTTACTTATTTCTATCATCAAGAAATTGATAATAGAAATCCATCCCTTATTTCCTAAGCTTATGATTTTTAAGCTAAACACACTAACGCTTGAATAAATCGATTAAATATTTCATGTAAAATTAATTACTTCTATGCAGTAATAAGCTTTATTTTGATTTAATATGTCATCGTTGCATTCGCTATTTCATCTCTAATACAATCATACTTCCTTTATGCTTCAGCAGTCACTAACACATAAAGTTTTAAAGCGTAACCCATCCATAAATAAAAATTATTCACTAAAATGTAGTTAGTAGTTAGGCTTAGCACTGTTATACAGTTAATGACAGAATTGTTAGCAATTTAGTTATCTTAATTTTTATTACAGATACTGAGATACTAGATACAGAATGTTTATTTCTGATTAAATTTTCTTATTTTATTTTCCGTCTTCTTGCTGCAATTAGATAAATGGAGCTGATAAGATGTCCTTGCATTATGCAAATGAGTCGGAACTTCGCGCACTAATTTTAAAAATGCAAACCACATGATTTAATTTAATTACATCATTCACTGCACAGCTCGACATCTCAATCAAAACTGAAAACTGACTATTAAGAGAAACATCTGACCATATGGCAAAGTAAGACCTGTAAGACCAACTTTTTGAACAACTTGAAAATTTTTACTTTTTCTTAGCTCAATCGAATTGTTGTTGCATCCAGCATTATTCTTCAATAATTATTTAATCACTTCGTACTTAAACTGAATCATGTCAGTCAGAAGTCTCTAATCCGTATTCAATCCGTGTATTCACCAGTCAGCATTTTTGTAATATATTTAACCGTGAGCATTTAAAATATGGAGCGTGTCGCTATTAGAGCTGGTGATCTTGGTGGTAGTGGTGGTGCTGGAAACATCGGGAACGGGATTTTTCAGTACATGGTGAGCTTAATTCGATTTACTAAATCGTCTGATCGTGAGATTTTTGTTGTACAATATTACGTTACATTTTAAAAGTAATTACCCAGGGCAGGCTAACGCAGCTCCCGCTGACTGAATTTTTCAAAAGATGTAAATGAAACATTTTGCAATTTTTCAAAAACATGAAAATAAAATATTTTACACTTTTCAAAAACATGTACATAATTAGATCATTTTGCACTTTTCAAGATCAAGTAAAAAGAGTATTTTGCACATTTTCTAAAATAAATTAATACAACATTTTTTGTTCATCAAAGAAAACCTTTTATAAAATCAAAATGTTGGTTTTTATACTAAAACAAATTGCTGCCTAAGAGCGATTCGTTATTCCGGCCCTGCTTGTAATTAATAGGACCTATCCATGCTATCTGTCTGGTTTCGGGATCAAAAGAATTAGAAAACTTTAAAACAGATTACAACTTACAATTATATGTTAGAATTCAGATGCTGGGCATTATGTATTGGAAGTGCCTATGAAGGTCGATGTAGTTTTCATAACTTTGAAGTGTCAATGTATTTAAAATCTAAATAGTAATATTAAGCTCCACTACATAATAATTGGATCAGATCATTAGAAAATAATAATAAGGTTCCTATTTGTTTTCCCAAAAGTAATCTTAAATTGTTAAATGTAGAAAGTGAACGTGCGTAATTGTGGCCGGTATCCTAATTGTGGCCAACGGTTGTATATCTGAAACGATTTCGTGTCTAATGAAATCGATGTGTTTTTTGTGAAATTTGATTTCCCATTCCCATCTACTAATTCTGTAACATCTGACATTGAGTTTCAAAAGTTTTTAAGTAATACGAATTTAATCAGCCAGCCACAATTAGAAAACCAGCCACAATCAAACACTCTAACCATAACTGACTATATTTTGTGTTGACAATTTTTATTTTTGGTTTATTATTAGTCCCGAGAAGATCGCCGTCGACGTGAGGTGGAATTAGCGTTAAACAACCCTCACATTCCTAGTATCGATATCTTTATGGTATCGCAATTGCCACTGGAGCTGCAGGGAGCGGAGTTAGGGAGACGGAGCGAGCAGCATCGTCGCCGAGAGGAGCAAAGGCAGTTTTGGATACGGCGAACAGAGGCATTGAATCGGCAATTTGATGAAATTATGAGTCATCAAAGGTCAACCCTAGAGCAGCTAGCGTAAGTTCATTTGTACACAATGTTATATTTATAGCTAATAATACTGCTGATCCGCTAATCCTTTATACCAAGTCAAGTTGTCAATAGCAATGTCTGTTGATGTTGATAGTCTATGTAGTTATTCGAAAACGAGATTTAATTTAATTACTGAAAACAATCATTCTCTCACGAATGAGCTCTCAATATTCTATATATATATGTAGTATATGTGAAGAACCAAAATGACCTGTATCCATTTTTAGGTAAAAACAATATCATGTATCTACAAAAATATTCCAATATGTCTTAAGAGAATTTAAATAGTACATTCTGCACTTTCAAAAAACGTGTAAGTAAAACATTCAAAAATTTGTAAACAACATTTTGCACTTTTCAAACACATGAAATTAGAACATTTTCAAAATTTTCAAAAAATTAGAACATTTTGCACCTTTTCAAAACCTTAAATTAAAAAATTTTGCAACTTTTTGAAAACATGTCAATAGAATAATTTACACTTTTCAAAATCTCCCAACTCATATTTAACATTTTACGCATGTTTCTCATTTAGTTTTTACGACATATCTCATTTTGATTGTAGCTTAAACTGGATATGGGTTATTTTGGTTCTTCACACACGATATTTATCGTTTACACTTTTATTGATTGTTTTCAGTCGATTTGTTTTCCCACCTCCTCGGTTTCAATTGCTCCCTTCTGTCCGTCCTGCTCTTCTTGGCTTGACTGCTGGTGGCGCTGGAAATAGAAATTTGGAAACCGCAGAAGTCATCACGATTGATGACAATGATGATGACGATGTCACTGAAACTGGACATTCAAATGGTGACAATTTAATTTAAAATTCCTGTGTATTTCACGGTCATAAATATACAAATTCCTATTTAATACAATTTTGTACGAAATCTTAGTGTATTAATAAATTACAGCGAAACGCAGGAAATAAGATGTTTAAATGACACTAATTGTAAGTAAGAATCAATGTGATGTCAATGTCAAACTACCAGTAGATGTTTTGTGCAGTGCCTAATTTTGTCTATTTCGTTTTTTAGGAAGATTGATCCCACACAAACAAGCCCCTCAAAAGTGTCCATTCTGCTTCAAGAACTTATCGATTGGGCACATGTCTCGTCACGTCCATCTGCACTGCAAATCTGCCAGGAAAGAAATTAACAGTCGCAAAGACTGGGACTGCATGAGGCACCGGAGGAAGTAGTCAAGAATTGATTCGTACAACATTCTTCTTTCGTTTTGATTTCTTATTGCTACAAAATATTATTTGAGCTGTTTTTTCAGATGCTCCGTAGTTAAAAGGTTTTTTGTCTTTTTGACAAATTCAGATAGTGCCTAATGTCAATTTAAAGAAGTAAAGAGGACCATAACGCATACAAACTGAAATAGTTAATATACCTGATATCGTGAGGTAATTGTCAAAATGAACCATATCTAATTTAAGGTAGAATTAAAATGAGCTACTTTATAAAAACACTAAACAAGAAAGATGCTTTAGATGGTAATTAAGCGATTTTAAAAAGCGTAAAATGTTCTAATTACATGTTTTTAAAAAGTATAAAATGTTCTATTTACTATTTACATGTTTGTAAAACGTGCAAAATGCTTTATTTCTATGTTTTTGAAACGTGCAAAATGACCTATTTTTATGATTTTGAAATGTAAAATGTTCTATTTTCATGAATTTGAGGAAATAAGTACAAATTGTTCTATTTAAGCACTTTCGTGATCACCAAATATGTCAATAACTTTGCAGAGAGTGAATTTTGTTTTTAACTAAAAATGGCTATGGGTCATTTTGGTTCTTCACCGACAATATGTTAATGCAAGTGTTTACAATAGTTTAAAAAAATCCGTTATTATTTTCTTAATGTAGTTAGTATGTAGTAAGTACCATGTGCAAAACTTATTTCTCGTGATTTATAATTTTTCATAATTTCTTGATCCAATATATAGTAAACAGTTCAGAATAAAAAAGTGGAATTCAGTTATTACACTGTATTATCCAATAAACAAGGCTTGGAGTTAAATAATACAGTTAAATAAAAAATTCGTAAAAAAGTGAGTAATTAAATTCAATTGTTAGACATGTTATACCACTAATAGTTCGCTACGTGTAGTCAGGGGTCGTCCTTAAATGACTTCACAGGTGGGGTCAATGGGTCAACTTGGCTAGTAATGACATCCCGAGTTAAAGATAGCCGTTTACGCGATGTTCAATCTGATAATAGTGAGATCATTAGGTCCTAAATAAGGGAAGTTTTTTGATACCGTCAATATTAGACAAACTCTTGATCAAAAAGAAAAGTCGTCATAAGTGGATGAGTTGTCAGATATATAGCGATTAATACTTAAAAATATTAATCGCTTAAATAATATAGCGTATAGTATATGATTTTACGCCATTAATCGAAAAGTAATAAATTATTTAGTGTTTATTAGTGAAGAGTAAACAGTAAACACACTGAAATTTACTAAACAGAAATGATTACTAATAATAACAGAATAAGCACTGCTATGTTTTCGAAAGACGATAATCATAATCACGTACAACAAGCCACAAAGTTCATGCTGAAAAATATATTGGCTTGCTCTAAAATGATAAAATTTATTTTAAAAAACGATCGTTGCTGTACCGTGCAATAACACAGATCCTGAATCGCGAAACAGAACAAATTGCACAACTTTTCTTATTTCTTAGTTGTTCATAATTCATAAATGCAGCGATGCAATACGCTACTTCTAACTTAACTTAAATAAAAGGTAAATTTCCGAGCACGCATTTTACAATCTAGGAGCTGCGGAAACATTTTTCCGTGATTTTTCACATCTAATACCTCCAGCAACAACTTTGTTACTTCTCGTAGTTTTAGCCGGGTATTCGGACGGTAATCTCCTGTACTTGGAGACTCGTTTAGCTGATACAGATGTAGAATTATAGGGGCTACAATGACCAGCTAGTCCATGTTGAACTTTGACTTCTTCTAGGACCAACATTATTCGAACGTGGGAAGTAATGCCATGCTTCTTACACAGCTCTTCATTTGACAGACAGCGACGTAATTTCGATGTGGCCGTCGTCTTTGCAGTCCTGGACTTTTGTGGTACATTGTCCGCATTCGCAGCAGCACGAATTCTGAAATAACAGTACTTAAGTGGTATAGTAAAAATTACAAGAATACTAATTCTTATGCACGAAAAAACTTAAATAAAAGCAATAATGATGGCTTGATTTTTTAAATCATTCAAAATTGAGTAATTCAAGTCAGCCTGAAAAAAGGACTTACAAAATTCGACGTTGATGAATAGAATTTAAACTATCCACATATTGTGCATTTTCAAGAACATCTCCGTTTGAGCTGTGTAGACTAAAGGGAGATGAAATTCGGAATAACTTTTTGATATACAATTTTAAATGTTCCACATTGTTAGTGGGTTGGTCAGAAGGAAGTAGGATGAAAAAAGTTCTTTTACTAGAAGCCGACCTCAAAATTGGAACCGAAACCGGTGGGACAGTGAATATTACGGATTTTGGATTTGCAAAAGTTGAAGCAGAAGAAAGGTAGACGAAGTAATGAATCCATCCTTCATATTATATTTTATTTTCAATTATTATTACTATGGATTCCAGATTTTGTTAAGTAAGTGAGTAAAACGTCCGTCTGTCATCTGTATTGAGAAGGTTGAACTGACAATCGCGAAGTACGAAGGAAGTTCGTTGAAGTTGGTCAGAAACTGAAGAAAAAGAATAATCAGTCAATGTCAGTAATAAATACGCAACTTTTACTCACATTCCGTTTTATTATATAATGAATTATACAACTATAACTAATTATTCTTTAACTGGAGAATAAGGAATATTTTATATGAAGTATCTTAAAATGCCATAATACCGACGAAATAGTTAAAATATGACCCACAATTTCGAATAACAGGTATAGATATCCGGACATTCCGGACATACGGAAACACCGAAAATTGGAAAGTTGGTTTTCTAAAACTGATCGTGATCAATGATTAGTAATCAAGCCTTGGCAAGCATTAACACTAACGACTAACAGTAACAGTAACACTATCACCCTTCACCTTTCCAGTAAAATCTGCCAGCTTCGTCATTCAAAATTTCTTCTGTACAAGAGCGTGTACAGTACAATTTAAGGGATATTCGTAAATAAAATTACGTTGGTGATTAAATAATAAATTCTCTAGAGTTGTAAACTTGTAAATTGCGGTATTGGAAATTGCAATAATTACATACTTTTGACTTTTATATTTTTGTTTACTTAGGGGAGAGACACATATTACGTAAGCTACTAGGGTGGGTGGCAGTTTTTCAAAATGATGATGTGCAATGTTAAAGATAGCCATTTACGTAATGGTTAAGGTGGTGACAATAGGGGTGGGTGGGTGCCAAAATTTCAGAAGAATTGCTTACGTAATATGTGTCTCTTCCCTTACAAAACTTACAATATTTACATTTGGAGATGTGGGTCTGAAATAACCCGCCCTGCAGTCAGCAGTTTTTGGTTTCTTTAACATAATATTTGGATATCTCAAGTGCGCACGTATTTGAAATGATGAGATGAACAGTGTTTAGTCTCACATTTGTCATTAGCTTCTCCCCGTAAGGCACCATATATTACAAAAATGTGTTCATTTGCACTATGTGCAGGTACCTAATTAAACCTATATCCAGTAGTTCATCTGTAGGATTAGTGGCCCGTACTGAGCGGGAAGGCGGTAACTAAAACAGTGTCTGGCATGCCAACTATTGGTACCTGAAGTTTCCTATTTAGCATCTGTTGGCATGCCAGAGAGTGGTAGGTGAAGACAGCCCAGTGCGGACGTAAAAATTAGCATGCTTTTCTGTGGTACGTGCTTGCAGCCTGGTGAAAGACCACCTATTATACGCTACCAACTGACATGCGCTTCCATACCTATTAATTGACAGTAAACGCCACCCCTCCCCCCCCCATACCCGCTCCCTTTTTTTAATTTTAGCATCCAATTTTTAATGGATCATTTTTAGGAAATACTAAGGTGCCGGAGATTTTAATCTAATTAGCATGAAAATGAAAATAACGTTGTAAAGCATTTTATTACGACATTACAAACTTGACATTGAAGGTATTTTTATTTAACCAGACTTAACTTCCAACAAAAATGCACGTAACGTAGGCGTAGGTTTTTTATTTAGCAAGACATTACTGCATAGTTACAGTTGCAGATAGTCATTGATATCACATACCAATTGACTCGCAGTATTTTTAACTTTGATTTCTCAGGCGACTTTATAAATGGATACGTTAATAATAGTTAGGTGAAATCGAACTAAACATTTAAGCAGTTTGTTATGCAGGGCTGGGTTTATAAATCGTTCATCAACAACTGTTGAGGCAGCAAAATACAAACTTCCGGCTCGGGCTAGTTGTAAGTCAGGAGATTTTGTGAAGAATGTACAGATATGGACTTGCTTTTTGGGATGTAGAACCGATAAAGGACAAAGGACTCGCTTAACACTTAATTATCGAAGTAGAAAAGTGGAAACCAAGTTTAAGTCAGGACTAAATTTGTTATGTTGTAACTGTCGCATGGTGGCAGCGATGCTTAATGTTACGTTAACTTTCGGTTTGTAACCAACTTGCAATTAACTCTAACTAGTAACAAGCTTTTCTGTTAGTAGTTAGTAAAGTAAAAATTAGAAGTTTTATATTTTTACACTGTCACCTGGGTTGAGAGGTTTTATTTATAGGTACATGAATTTGTAGTTACATTGCACGATTAATACCAAGTAAAGTACGCCAGTTAAACAAAATATACAGACACCTCAACCCAGGTGACTTTGGTTATATATAAAACTTCTAATTTTCACTTTACTAATAGTAACTATTTAGAGTTATTAATTATCGTCACTACCCGAGCAGAACAGAAAAGTTTGTCCGAAGCCGAAAACTGAAAACACGCCGTCAGTAGAAAATAATTCAAACCTCGTGGTCAAGCAAGAATACAAACCCGTAAATCGCTCCAACGAATGCTTCCTCTCAGAATCTATCTCTAACATAAAAAAATTTCTCCTACTGTTTTCCATGGGAAATGCAACGAGCATTGAATAAGTGAGATATTTCAATGGTGATCATTTCTCTTGCTGTTTGTCCTAGCCCCCGCAGTCTGAAGGGAAAAGTTGCGGACCAGAACTCTCCCTGTCGCTTCGTAATTCGACAATCGCACTCCACGTGCTACCTATGTAGTCCACCAATGGCATTTAAACGCGCTTGATTTAAAGTACGTGTTGCTCCGCAAAATCAAACAAGTCAGAGTAAAACAATAGTAATTAAACCGTGTCTAATAAAGCGGAATATGATTGTATGTTTAAACCAAGCCACACTCTTTTCAGCAAAGACCTACTTAGGAAGTAACACAAATGCCAATATTGAAATTCTCTAGATTTAATGACCCACCCACCCCCTTTCATGACGTATTACGATAAATGGGGAGCTTTCTAGAACCCCACCCATATAACTGTAGCGCAATTTGTGTTCCCTCCCTTATCTTAGTGAGAGCCGCTAAAAAAGAACCATGCCACACTCTTTTCAGCTGTCAGGGGTCGGACACAAATAACGCCAAAGGGTGGGTCAATTGGAAAAAGATAAAGATGGGAAATGATGTTAAAGGCTGTATAATACAATTAAAGAACTAATTCTGTTTCATCTATTTGTGTGCATTTCAAAAAATGGAAATTAAACATTTTCCACTTTTTTCACAACCTGTAAATAGAACATTTTGCACTTTTGTGAATGAAGTAAAAAGAGCATTTTGAACTTTTCAAAAACATGTAATAAAAAAAATATTTTGGCTTTTCAAAAACATGCAAAATAAATTTTCGTGTACATTTCAAAAACATGCAAATAAAGCATTTAACGATTTAGCACCTTTCAAAAAGCATGTACAACATTTTGAATTTTTCTGAGTCGAGTTAAAAGAAAATTTTAAACTTTTCTACAAGCATATAAATACAACATTTTGCTTTAAAAAGAAAGAAAACCATCAATAAAATCAAAATTGGTTTTTGTATGGAAACAAATTGCTGCCTAAAAGCAATTCCTTCGTCCAGCCTAAGATGCTAGAGTCACTAGAGGTCAAACTAGTTCCTGATCGTATGATAAATCTTTTTTACCTACACAGCACATCTTGATGATATGAATGAGTCAATATGCCCAATCAACGTCAGAAAAGTAAAATCAATCGTCGATTATAATTTACAATAATACCAAATTAGGTGATGACTGTAGTTATGCTTAATTGAAGCACTACTGACTCTCCTTTTTATATTTTCAAAAGTTTGTGAGTTTTGGGTTAGAAGCAGGTTCTGGTTCTGCTATTTTATATTAAATACTAAAAGCTAGAAAAGCATATCAATATTACTATGCGGAGTATTATACGGGCACTTTCCATTTTCCAGCAGTTCGTTCGTTGGGAAAAAATTTTCAATAGTGTATTTAGAATAATTCAGTAAAAATTTTTAATATGTACTCGAGCAGAGCTGTTAATTTTGTAAATATATTTTATAAAATATTAGGTATATATTTTTACACACAGCACAGGCATTCATATATGGAAATTATGATAATAAATCTCATTATAATTATTTTATTAATATAAAAAACGAAGGCAGCTACAAAATTAATGCATTAGATAATAGCAATATGTAATTAATTCAATTAAGTATATGAAACTAGCCTAATTAGATACTTCATTTAGCTCACTTCAAAAGTACTTACGGAACATTGTTAAATAGGTATAAGGCACTTTATATTTTTATCCTAACATTTCAAAAAAGCCGATATAATAAATTGTATCATTCCATTATACGATATTTTTATTATTGCGCTCAATAACGATTAAAGTATTTTTGTGTGTGCTTAGTTTGCGTTGTGTATTTTATGTTCTAGTGCCTACTCTCAGTTATTGCTAAAATGCAAATTAGCTCTTTAGTTAGAGTTCACAACAGGCACGGCTACTAATAAACTTTACTAAAACTAAAATGTAAATATTGTAGTCATACCTATGTAACTTATGTAGTGTTTACTACCTATTCACATAATTTTGTATGTACATAATTTTATTTAATTATTATTATTGAATCATAAAAATAATTGCGTCAGGCTACAGTAACTCCCACCTGGACCCACGAAAGCACAAAACGGAACTAATATAGGACTACAGGTCTACTCCATTTGATTCAATACTGGATTCATTTCCGGATCCAGACATTGGGACAGAAGAACGTTGTGCGTGTGAGTGTGGGTGCCAGTAGTCGTCCTTATGCCTGGCAAGACCTTCTTGATTTAACTTTTATCCGATGTTGACATCCTACAACAATACCAACGCCAGTAATATTATTATCAACATAAAATTGTAAATTGATTTATGAAATATCGTCTGTGAAGAACCAAAATGACCCATATCCAATTTAAGCTACAATCAAAATGAGTTATGTCATAAAAACAAAATGAGAAACATGCGTAAAATGTTAATTAGGAGTTTTTGAAAAACGTAAAAATTTTGTAATTCCATGTGATTGAAAAGTGTTAAATGTTCTATATAAATGCTCTCAAGACATATGTAAAATATTTTTGTAGATAGTTGATATTGTTTTTAGCTAAAAATGAATATGGGTCATTGATCAATCGGACATTTTCCCCCCAAACTCTTATTAAAGATACTGATGTATATTATTACGCGGTCGCGGTCGTGTAAAGGCACGTATTCTGAGGAAATAATACAGGAGTTCCAGCGGACGTAGTTTTTCCTGATTAGGTTACTTATTAATATTCACCTTTCATTTCATAATTCATAACTTAATATAATGAGCATTTCAGTATCTTTAATAAGGGTTTGGGGGGAAAATGTCCGGGGTTACTCCTTCGGGGGAAAATGTCCGGGGGAGAAAGGTCGGGGGGGAATATGTCCTACAACCGGAGGACTTGCCATTAACTTGTGAAATTCAAGAATTAGAGGCACGTGATGTGATCGAAACGATTGCTATACCTGTGTCTGGAGACAAAACTTGTGATAACGATCCAACTTCATCCACCGTTACTATACTAATTGCACCAAGAACATCAACCATGTCACTGGATCAACCTAGCCTCACGTCTGATGAATGTAGGTCAGAAATCAAGTTATCAAATGCTATTCCGGAAGAGCTCAAGGAAAAGTTAACCGCTGCAGAAGCATTGCTGCGAGAAAAGGAGTATGCTTGGAGGTTGGAAAAAGATCTGCTGGAAGAACAATGGAACCTGCGACTAGTAGAAAATGATAAATATTTCCATCAAATCATGCATGAGAAAACACGCGTTATGAATCACTTGCAAAAAGAACTTGTTAAAGTCAAGTCCGATGCAATCAAGATAGATCATCGTATGCGAAGTCACGTCATGTGCCTAGCAAGCGGCCACGAGATTAAATAGGAAGCCCTGCGGGGTGAGATACAAGGTCTCAAAAATTAACTCAAAGAGGAAGTTAGCTCAAAGAAAGAAAGCCAAGGCTTAATTGAGCCATTGAAATTCCAGATCGCAGAATTGACGGAACTGAATTCAAAACTCCGTCTTAAGGAGGAAGAAGACTGAGGAGCACAAGAAAGGTGAATAGGAGGGGGAGGAGGTAAACCCCAAAAAACTCAAGGGGTGACATATGCGAGACCTCCACGATCCATGTTGGTTTACCCTGGAAAGACTATGCAGTGGCTGACGTCCCATTACCCTCGAACCTCAGGGGGGAGGGAGTACCCTCTATAAAATTCAACCCTCCCCCCTTGACATTTTACCTCCCTTAGCACCACCTCCTCAAGTCGCACTATATTGTTATTACATTTTTCGTAGAGTTAAAATAAAATTTATTTTGAAGAAACAACATTTATTTTGAAGAAACAACATTTATTTTGAAGAAACAAAATTTATTTTGAAGAAACAAAATTTATTTTGAAGAAACAAAATTTATTTTGAAGAAATAAACCGAAACACAAAATTAAGATATACAGACAACACACGGAAAAAATAGTGAAAACGAGCCTGTGGGCCATATCCAAGCAGTATACCGTAATGCCTACTGTATAATGCCTCTTTTTCTAACTCCGTTAGGCCTTAGGCCTGACAGGGAGGGTCCCTTCCCTTGACTTTGCTAAAGGGGTCCCTCGGGTATGTATGGAATGGGACCTTCGAGGGTGTTCCTATTAATGATTATAATTTTGTTCATTCTTTATCCTGTAGTAACCTATAACCTTACACGGACACAGGCGAGCGAAGCGAGCCATACCTACTGGTTTGATTTAACATTAACTCACGCTGAAACCAAAACATGTTGGGATGGTAGACGCAGGAGACGTAGACTTGAATAAAACCATTTGCGATAAGATTATGAGATTGCTTTACGGGAGGTTGTGCAGAGGTGGGAGAGGGGACAGAGTTGGTGGCGGATTTGCTTTTCGCATCGTCCTGCTCGCTGCCTGTCCCCGAATATTGTTTCGAAAATTCCTTTCTTCCTCAACATATTCGAGAATGAGGGCTTGTGCTTGGTCGATCTGGTCACTATTCCCTTTAAATACCACTACATTCTACACCGTGTCATCCCCTTCTCGACCTTATTCAATCATTAAATTTTTTAAACAGAAGAGAAACTAAAAGAAAGTGAACCATGGAAGCATGAGAGATCCAGCAAAGGGAAAAAGGAGACCAAGGTACAGAAAGAGTTTTCAGAGGACACAAGGCAGCCGCTGCCAGGCAGTTGATACTAAGCATTCGCTACGGGGCAATTGTCGTAGGGCAATTTCCAGTAGGCAGTTATCATCTAGCAGAAGCGACAAAGCGAAGGAAACGATGCTAGGGCCAATAACGGCATGGGGCTTGGGGAGCTCACGGATGGAGGACTGGAGTGTTGGACTCCCCTACGTGCTTGCACTGTGGGGAGAAGGATGATACACCAATTCACTATTTGACTGTGTGCCCTGCATTTGTACTTGTGAGGAACATCTATCTTGGGGGGTGTCTTATATAATTAGATATGTTGGGTCAGGAGTCGGTGGCTCAATTAGTAGCGTTTTCGCGCTCTACTGGAAGGCTTGCGGCTTGATCTTTGTCTTTCTGCTATGTTTGATGGGGAGTCCACATGCCATAATTATAATGGCCTCGGCGCCGTTGGTATCTTTGGGACCAAACCCCTGTCACATAATAATAATAATAATACCATGTAGTTGCCAAAGAGAACACGAAATCTGGCTAGTACAAAAATGCAGTTATTATTAGATCGTTACCACCATTTAGTTTCAACTTAGCGATTGCAACCAGGCAGTTACCATGTGCAATAGCCACCAGGATTGTCCTTTAAGCAGGTGCCACCAGGCAGAGGCCAGCACGCAATTGCCTCCAAGCAGTTGCCAACAAGCCCTTTGCAGTATGCAATTTTTATGAAATTTGACCGAGCCTAGATACTAGTTATTAATTATTAGGTTCGTTGTAAAAACTTACTACATGACTTCCAGGGTTTCAAACTGATTCGGAAAGCCATAAATTGAATCATACCTTTCTGACCAGTTGGGCATAAGTCAAGGACAGTTTATGACACTGGAATTGACTGATGTCCCCTAAGTGTACTGTGATAGATTAGGCTTGGAGATGCATAAGTTATATATATTTGTGCATCCGGTCAGAAAGGCAACCCCCTTCACCTAACCCCAGTACACTTAGGAAATAAAAAATATAATAAATAGATAAGATATTAGACCAAGAAGAATACATTACTTCTAACCTCGATGGATATGCTTTACCAATCCCTGTGATGTATCTGCTTTTCATTCCATAAGTAAATTCCCTAAAAATAGTAAGTGACAACAAACCAGCGTTTGTCTTGAACTGCATCCAGAAGTAGCTATTAAACAGGCAACATTAATTACAATACAACTCTTATGAAAGTTTCACACAGTTGTAAACATACAATTGACTATCTTTAAAAAATATAAACTAACAACAGCACACATAAACTAAGAACCCAATCCAACGTACCTTTTGTAGACGCCAATACCATAACTTGCATGATAATTCAAGAATAGTATTAGTTTTCATAATAAAAATGTTAAAAATATACGCTATCGACTTTAAATAATAAATTATAAATGCATAGTATAAAAGTAAAAACACAAATCATAAACCTGAATTTAATTTGTGACTCTTTAACCATATTACTCATCTGTAGCGGGCAAAAATCTTAAAGTGCCAAGTTGAGATGCTACTTGTGTTGAATCGACTTGTTTTTGTATCTTCTTAACCTTTGTCAACTTTCTAGTGCTTTTAAATGATCCTCGCTGCGGTACTATTTTCTTGTTAAGTGGTTCCTTTAAAGCTGCAATAGACATGGGAAGGGTAACCGCTGCGGCTTCGTTAATGCTGGTAAGTGATGCCTTCAGTTTTCGGAGCACGTCTTCAAAATGCTTCTGACCGTTTTCACATTTTACTAACAATCGAATAGAATTGTAGTAATCGTCTCCTTTCTTCAAATCAACATTGTTGGTAGTTTTTCTGGGTTTGGCAAGATCCTGCATGTGAGCCCTTATTTCTTGGTTAGTCTGCTCTAAGTGAACGTCGGTATCTATTATGAAATCCATTTCCTCGTCCGACGTAGCTGCATCTTGAGTTTGAGTTTGAGGGAAGTGAATTCCAACCATATGGACATGTTTACACATGTTATTTTTAATAGAGTATTCATGACATGTGCATTGAAGCATGTGCTTGCAGATTTTGCAATGAGTACACATTTCAGGACATTTTTCTTGGTAAGGACATCCTGCGGAGTTTCTTGTTATTTGATAGGTTCTATGTGAGTCAGGATCGCTGAGTGATTTCATTTCCCAGTACGTCTTGCTCTCATTTTGATATAGTAGTCCTTGCTCCGTAAAATGTGCCCTCTTGTGGTACTTGTTAGCTTTTTTAACTTTGGTCCCAGGTATATGCCGTTCTTCTGCTATTATTCTTTTAACTTGTTTATCACGAATGAATTTTGTTACGGCCGCAAATCCACCATCCAGCCGTTTTATCTTTTTTCCTCCGAGGTAATTATACTTGATATCTCTATGCATGTTCTCCAAATGCATGTTCGTGTTGATTCCAGCTCCTTTTCGATAGCAGTAGGCCCATTGATCAGTTCGTTTACCGTAGCTTCTAAAATACTTTGCAAATTCCTGTGTTTCCTTCTTTGACTCCAGTTTTAATATCATGTTTTCATACGCTATTTTAAAAGTTAGTTCATTGAGTTCTTTCAGAATAAATTGAAGTTGGTTGTAGATGTCCTTCTTCTCTTTTGTATCCAGTTTTACTGCATTTAAAGTTTTCCACCAGTTGCGTAGGATGTGCCAGGAGCAAAGTAATTTATGTTTTGGTGGGCCCATTACTGTTTGCCAGGCGTTGTAGAAGGCTTGTTCATCATCGGACATGAAAACATTTGGGATTACAGCAACATCTAGGCGTTGCTTTATTTGTTCAAAAAAAATTTGATACGTGTCCTGAGTCTTCGAGCTATGGAAAAAAATTGCAACTGGAAACCCTTGTGAACGGTCGTCAATAACAACTAATGTAGTCATCTCAAAATTATACGCATTTGTTCCATGTGTTGAATCGATACAGATGATGTTATGTCCATATTGTTTCAACATTTCTTCTTGTCCGTTATTCATGAAACCAAGTAAAAAATCCTCTGTCTTTACTTTTGGAAACCTTGGGTCATCCACTCCTTGTGGTTTGTAAACCAATATATTCTCTCCTTCTGCGTTAAGAAGTTCTACAATAGCATCAATGCTCGTAGCATCGTCAGGATGAAGTCTAACGTCAGAGCCATGGCCGTATTTTCTTCCAATGTTGTCCATATTTTGCATAGTAGAAAGGCCGTAACGATCATACTTAGCTTCAAATGCATTCCGAATCTCTTGTAAAATTGTCTTCTTTGGTACTCCTAGTTGTAGTTTAGCAGCAATGCCTAACTCCTGAGCGTCAGTTAGTCCAACCCTGCCGGCAGTTAATGTATGTCCAACGTGCGTTTTGTGATATCTCATTGTAATACTTGAATCCGTTTCAGAATAATTCAAATATATTCTTGACGTGCAAGTGTGTCCTATTTTAATTGATCCTCCACTTTTTGTCATTCTTCCTGTGCTTGAATTCTGCCAGTTGGCTTTAGATACAAAAACTCCACTTCGGTGGCAGTAATACACGCCTTTTCTTCTACACACGTACTCTGCAAACTCAGTAGATTGCACTTCATCCAAGAATAAATCAAATTTCACCTGACTTTGGAATTTCTTTTTTTCTATTTCCATTGTTCTTTTGTGATAGATTTTCAGATGATGTTCAAGCTGGTAGATGGTATGGAAGTTACAGTCACATCTTGGTTCCGGGCATTCAATCCTTTGCTTTTTTTCATGACTTTTAATATGTACGTCAAGTGTAGATTTTTTGTTTGTGGAAAAATCACACCTTGGGCACTTCTTGGTTTTGACTTCCTCTTTGCTTGACTGACAGTTAGCACCTGGAAGATTCTTTGCATTTATCCCTTCAGTAGCAGTAGAAATGGTTAAAGTTTCCTTTTTTTCTAAAGATTTTAATTTTCTTTTGGTAGGAGCAGTTTCATAATCACTACCATCACTTGCTTGATGAATATAAGGCTGGCTTGTATATGGTTTTTTTGGGTTTCGCCTGCTAAGTCCTTTGTATTTGGTGACCTTTGGAGTATCGGAAGAAATACTTGGAATTTCTTGTTGTCCGGTTACAACGACGTGAAGGTTCGGTGGGATGACAGTAAAGACCGGCTCTCCTGCGGAGTTTGTACTATACAAAGTGTCGTAGGCTGGAGCATTTAAAGCGGTTTCATTTTTTTCGGGCAAAATAAGTGCCTGTTCTAAATCGCCCCGAAGGTTTAGCCATACTAGGACCTGCGCTTCATTCCGATTTTTGTTCCAAAATTTGCTCATTTCTTCAGAATAGTTGACATTAAGTTGAAATGGGTTGCCTAAACATTTTCCGAAAAGTTGAAATCCACCACCACCCCGAATGCGCATGTGTAACTCCAATACAGCGTTTCCAGTGATGTCGTAATCTTGAAGTAGAAGATGATCCTCAAGCTCAACTCCTCTATATGTTAAGCGTTGTTCACCAGTTGGTAAGTTCCACAAGCAATACAGGCGGTCCTTTAAACTTGAAATCCTCAGAAAGGGACACACATCGAGTGTCTTTGTTGCCCCAGTAATAGTCTTCAAAAAAAGGACGATTCTAAACAAAATTATGATATAATACTTTTACATGAAACCATTGAGATAGTTAACCCATACAACCCAAACTGGACTTACGTAGAAGCGTCTTCGTATTGGGGCGCTAAGTCTTCAGTACCATCAAAGTAATTGACGTCAGTGCAAGGTCCGTTAGTGATCTGAAAGAGCTGCTGATGTTGACCTATTTCGTACCTCGTAAACAGCATTTCATGTAACGCATTGACATCCTGTTCAGTAGCATTGCGCATATCCAGAAAATGATAAGTCCCAGTCATGTTTGTGACAGTTATTTGACCTCTATTCCAAAGAATGCAATATTGCAGTACAAGAAAAATATATGTTTGTTGGTTTTTTTGAAGTTAAATAGGTTTGTGAACAATTGTATGACTTTGAAATGCAGAAAGGCACGCAACTTTATTCAACAATTTTTACTTTATCGAAAAAATTTTGAAAAAAAATTATTTTTAAGACCTCATTTTATAGACTGTTTTTGTCAAAAAAATAAAATTGTTTGAATTTTGAAAAATCATGAAATTACTTTGTAGAAAAGAGTCTAAACGATAGAAAAAATCAAATTTTGTCAAAATCAGATGAGAACTGTAGAAGTTACAGGGCGGCAAAATACCAAAATTTGAATTTTTTAAACTTTAGAGGGCTGCTGTGACCAAACAACGCAAAATGCAATGGAGTTACTTTTGATCTGTACTATTTGAAACTAGGATGGTTTTTGTAGGTATGCTTTTTTGAAATAAGGGAGTACCATGTGACAATCCAATGTGACAACCAGTGTAAATCCCTAACTAACATTTTTGTTAACCACTGTAACATCTTCTGATGTCGATGAAAAATACGTTACAAATTAACACCCATGCCATGTCGTTAATTTGCTTACATTTTTCTAAGCGTGTAGTACGACATTTCCCAAAACAACACTTGGTCCAACGACAACTAGTAATCGGGAATACGGACATTCCCGTCGGACCTTTTCCACCCGGACATTTTTTCCCCAAGCAACCCATTTTTGTTAAGCATAACAAGCATAGGAAAATCTGAGACTCCCCCTCCAAAATTTAACATATAAACGGCAACACGTAACCCCCCCCCCCCCGGGGTTTTTTAGGTTTCAGGGTACGTAACAAATACAAATCAAAATTATACTTAATTAAACCATGAGCGTGGTGGGGAAACTTAACGGGGAAAAACGTTGACATGAGGTTGACCCGTCTCCTCCAATGATACCTGTGCTAAAGTGACCCAGTGAGATTTTCGGTTTTTAATTATTTGCATGAGAACCACTTGACCCCTGGGGGTCAATCACAGTGGAATCCTAATTAATAGTGGTTAGTCATCTAATAAAAAATATTTCGCTAAAACATTCCTTCTAGAAGGGAAGAAAACCCCATAATCCGGGGTGAGTTTAAAATTTTGGAGGGGGGGTCTCAGATTTTCCTATGCTTGTTATGCTTAACAAAAATGGGTTGCTTGGGGAAAAAATGTCCGGGTGGAAAAGGTCCGACGGGAATGTCCGTATTCCCCATTACTAGTTGTCGTTGGACCAAGTGTTGTTTTGGAAAATGTCGTACTACACGCTTAGAAAAATGTAAGCAAATTAACGACATGGCATGGGTGTTAATTTGTAACTTATTTTTCATCGACATCAGAAGATGTTACAGTGGTTAACAAAAATGTTAGTTAGGGATTTACACTGTAGTGTGTTGGACTGACAAGCAAACCACTTACTATGTTACCTCGGGATTTGGACAAAGTTGGTCAAAGTAGTTTCTCTAGGCTTTGTAAAGCCCTGATATGAAGGTCATTCGAGTACATTTTTGGTTTGCTTCCCATAATACATTTTTGAAATTTGCGGGAAAACGCCGAATTTGAAAACAGAAAAATTCCTTATGAGATTTCCCATGTTAAAAAAATGGTCCCTGTGGACTGTTTCCATTTCTCAGAAAAATTTTGAAATAACAAAAGCGTTTCAAAATGATCCAAAAAAACCTTACATTGGACTTTTTTTAGAATAAATAAAATGTTTGGATTCAATTGGACTCTACAGTGAAGTTGTTGTTATTCGGGCTTTATTTATAGTAACAAAGCCAAACATGTATAATTAGATAGGTACTGTAGGGACAACCGAGAGTGAGGTCTGGCAAGGATGCATTCTTCATTTTTGTACTAACAGAAGGTCCCTTCGCTACAACCTTGGTACTTTGGTAGGACTTGCTTGCTATTGGCTGATTCACATATTTTAAATCATGCTAAGCGGGTAACAGAAACAGTGTGTACATACAATGAAAATGCCATATACCCATTAACTGTATTGGAAATGCATTGGAATATTTGATTTTTATTAGTTTCTTGTTTGTTTTGGGTAACAAAATTGTAAACATGCAAATAGTGAATTAGTGTTTTGAAAAGTATATATGTTTAATTAAGTGTAAGGGGGAAAAACGTCCGGGGTTCTTGCTTGGGGGAAAATGTCCGGGGGGAAGATGTCCGGGGGGAAAATGTCCTACAACCCATGGCAGCATTGTTAAAAATTTATTATTATACAGACGCAGATCTAGGGTTTCATTCCATACTACTTACATAATTTGAAAGTATTTGACTATCTTAGTTTTAGACACACATGTTTACAGTTAATCGTACCTATCCAACATGCATTCAGTAATTCGTCGAATTGCATTTTATGGTATTTTTAGTATTTAATAAAATTCAATTCAACAGTTCAAACAAAGACTAGGCGACGGTGTTCGTGACTCTCAGTCAGTTTAGTCACTTTTCTTAGTTGCCAGTTCACGTTCGAGCACCTTCAAAATCTACTTTTGTGGTTAAGTCATTATTCTGTTTTGATTTCTATTCGACATGGATGCAGAATTACTAGAATAATCCAAGAGTTTTATTTATATTATTTTCAAGTCTTTGTAATTATGGTCCCGAAAATTTTCTCATCGATGCTCATTACAGGAGAGACAGCCATATTTGCTGGGCACAAAATACGCTGCATTCGGATTGAATAGTAATTTTGTCTTTATTTTAGTAAATTATTTTTTAAGACGTTTTTCATTACAGTGTAATTTGTAAACTGTAAAAGCAGTTTCAAAGTATAACAAAGTCTCATTTTCAACTCTAATTTGCCATACACAGCGTAACATGTTATATGGGTTTTAAAGCTAATAACGCATTTAATTTCATACTGTCAACGCATTATTATGGGGGTGGAAGGTAGGGTACTAGGCATATAGCAAAACAGATACTGTAGTTGGAGAAACTACTGGTATCTTCAACTGCAGTGAACCAGTTATTCGTAATTACCAAATTACAGCAAATAACGTTTATTTACTACGTGTCAATGTCAATAGTTTAAAAACATTACTTATAGTAATAAATTCGCTAAACGTATAACTACATAATATACAGACAGTATTCTAAAGTAGGTAGAACATAATGCACTTTCAAAAATCATGTTACATAGATAGTTAGATTAGTTTTCAACTAAAAATTTTGTAGTTAGAACATTTTGAACTTTTAAATAGTATAATAAATACTTTTCATAGCCACGTTATTATGAACTGGTCAGCTAGAACTCTAGAACGCTTATTTACACTAAAACTAGAACAACAAGGATTTGCTTTCAGCCAAACCTAGCACATTTGCTAGCCCTAGATTATGGCATTGCTAATGAATGCTACATTAATGTAGAAATAAAATGCATAAACAACTGTTTACGAGTGTATCGTAATAACACGACATCATTGAAATAGTTTACTAAAGCTATTCCTAATAGCAATAAATGAAAATATAATTCTGGAAAGTGGTTTAAAAATTAGGTAATTTACTGAAATAAAGATAAAATTACTATTTAATCCGAATGCAGCGTATTTTGTGCCCAGCAACTATGGCTATCTCTCCCGTAATGAGCATCGATGAGAAAATTTTCGGGACCATAATATTACAGAGACTCGAAAATACTATAAGTAAACTCTTCTCGCTGATTAAACTAAAACAATCGATGTTTTGGTTTTTTTATTCTACATTATTTCGCATTTCGGGGAGAAGATTAACTATAACAGACTCACTGAGTAGTTCAGTAAAGTAACACTTTACTGAACAAATATAAAGGGTAGAACCAGACAACAAGTCATTGGAGACAAGCTACAATAATTGTACTAAAGGACGAAACACGGTAACAACACAATTACACCAATTACACAATTGGATTATTCTAGTAATTCTGCATCCATGTCGAATAGAAATCAAAACAGAATAATGACTTAACCACAAAAGTAGATTTTGAAGGTGCTCGAACGTGAACTGGCAACTGGGAAAAGTGACTAAACTGACTGAGAGTCACGAACACCGTCGCCTAGTCTTTGTTTGAACTGTTGAATTGAATTTTATTAATTACTAAAAATACCATAAAATGCAATTCGACGAATTACTGAATGCATGTTGGATAGGTTAGGTTTTTAACCGTTAGTTGAAATGAAAATGAAATGATACAAGCTAAATTTTAAATCGCAGTTGGAGTACCAAAGTATTTAAATCTAAATATTATCCACTAACTACTTACAACTTGCAGATCGAACGCGACAAGCCACAATCCCAAATAGTAATCCAAATCCCAAATAGTAATCCAAATCCCAAATAGTAATCCAAATCCCAAATAGTAATCCAAATCCCAAATAGTAATCTTAATCCCAAATAGTAATCCTAATCCCAAATAGTAATCCAAATCCCAAGCAGTAATGCAAATCCCAAAAAGTGATCCAAATTCCAGAAAGTAAACGAATTCCCAAACAGAAAGCCGCCGTACTACCAAATACTACAAACTCAAAAATAGTAAAAACACAAAAGCCAACACAATTTCTCAAAATCAAAAAATATATGAATATATTAAAAAAAACACTGTTGATTTCGTTTGGTAATGACTGCAAAAGCTGGATCCAAATTTAAAAAAAAACATTGACCGAGCATAAGACAAGACAAGTAAGTGGAGTAAGTGGGTGGTTGTGGTTTGTTTGATGAAAGTGACGCTATCGACATCAACATCGAACCGTTAAAATAATTTGCGCAACTTTTACCTTAAGACTCCGGGGGCTAGGACAAACAGCAAGAGAAATGATCACCATTGAAATATCTCACTTATTCAATGCTCGTTGCATTTCCCATGGAAAACTGTAGGAGAAATTTTTTTATGTTAGAGATAGATTCTGAGAGGAAGCATTCGTTGGAGCGATTTACGGGTTGGTAGCAAGAATGACTCAACTATGAATTATCCTTGGCTACCAGCATTTAGCACACAAAAGGGTGTATTTACAGAATAAAGTTTAGTAGACTTTTAGATGCCAACCATTGTCATACTCGCGTTAAAGGGAATGTCTGCTGGGCCGATTGGACTGCTACTGTTTGTTATGTGCTTGTGTGCTAACACGCAATGAGTTGGTTGGCAAAACGGTTGTGGGTAAGTAGCTAGCATGCCTCTATCCATCAAGTGGTCCGTACGGGGGTTCAGTCGAGTATTGATGACACCCCATGTTAAAGATGACCAATTACGTAGTAATAAATTGATGACATGGGTGGAAATTAATTAATGTATAGCTCTAATTCAGTGTTATTGTTAAATTTAAATCTAGTAAATCCCATGGACTATTTTAATGGAGCTAAATTAATTTTAAAAACAAATTTAAACTGACTATTGTCACGAAACTCGTGTATATGTACAAAGCATAACTAATTGGGATTCTCATAGATACAGAAAACTTAAAACATTTATATTTTGCACATTCAAGTTTATTCACATTTATCTAATACAGTGCCAATAAAAGCAATAACTGTATTCAACTTTGTTTTTGCAAAATATATTCGGTGCATATAGCAGTAGGCTAAATTTGTGAAGCATTCAGTTGGCCAATAGAAACGAGACAGTTTCTTGAACAACTCCGTCTACCATTGTAAAGACCATTTCTTTATCGATGTAGTAGCAGGAACCAACTTTAACTTTGACGGGACGTATTGATCTCAAAACTCTATTGAGATATTTTTGTTGGGTAGCAACAACTGCTTTCTGCTGAAACTTGAAAGAATAGCTGGCCAACCGCAATGATTCGAGGACGGATGATGAACGAGTGTGAAACTCACTGAGCAGGCCGAATATGAGAAGAAGAGAGACAAAGATATAGAATCCAAGAAAGGCTAGAGTAAGCCCTGTAATACCTTCCATTCGAATACCACAGAAGGTGCACATGACAATGAGCACAATCATTATCGATTTGTCTGCAGGAATAAGCACCGGGGAATACATTTCGTTGAAGTTCTGCAATAGGAGTGTAATTGCATTGTACATGTGGAGTGCCTTCTCATACTTTTGAAAAGTTTCTGAATCTTCCGAGGATTTTATTATGTCACTGTAAGAAAGCCAATAATATTACACTTTAAATATCGTCTGTGAAAAATCAAAATGATCCATATCCGATTTCTGCTACAGTCAAAATAAGCTATGTCATGAAAAATTAGAAACATTTGTAAAATGTTAATTAGGAATTTTTGAAAAGTGCAAAATGTTCTATTTGCATGTTTTTGAAAACTAAGAAATGTTCTATTTACAATTTTTTGAAAAATGCTAAATGTTCTAAATACATGTTTTTGAAAATTGCTAAATGTTCTAAATACATGTTTTTGAAAAGTGCTAAATGTTCTAAACACATGTTTTTTAAAACTGCTAAATGTTCTATTCACATGTTTTTGAAAAGTGCTAAATGTTCTAAACACATGTTTTTGAAAAGTGCTAAATGTTCTATTTGCATGTTTTTGAAAATTGCTAAATGTTCTATTTACATATGTTTTTTAAAATTGCTAAATGTTCTATTTACATGTTTTTGAAAAGTGCTAAATTTTCTAAATACATGTTTTTAAAAAGTGCTAAATGTTCTAAATACATGTTTTTGAAAAGTGCTAAATTTTCTAAATACATGTTTTTGAAAAGTGCTAAATGTTCTATTCACATGTTTTTGAAAAGTGCTAAATGTTCTATTCACATGTTTTTGAAAAGTGCTAAATGTTCTATTTACATGTTTTTGAAAAGTGCTAAATTTTCTAAATACATGTTTTTAAAAAGTGCTAAATGTTCTAAATACATGTTTTTGAAAAGTGCTAAATTTTCTAAATACATGTTTTTGAAAAGTGCTAAATGTTCTATTCACATGTTTTTGAAAAGTGCTAAATGTTCTATTCACATGTTTTTGAAAAGTGCTAAATGTTCTATTCACATGTTTTTGAAAAGTGCTAAATGTTCTAAACACATGTTTTTGAAAAGTGCTAAATGTTCTAAATACATGTTTTTTAAAAAGTGTAAAAGGTTTTATATACATTTTTTCTTTTTACAGAATATTCTTTTTAAATCCTTTTAAGACATGTTTTTAATATTTAAGTAGATAGTGAATTTTGGTTTTAGCTAAAAATGGAAATAGGTCATCTTGGTTTTTCACAGACGATGTATTAATTAGTCGATTTTCTTCAAACAAGTCTTAACCAAGTCACTAAATCTCGAAAACCTAGCTTTTCCAAATTTTTACCAATTATTTTATCCCGCGTATTTCTTGCTAATCAAATAAATCAAATGAGCCGCATGCACACAATTCGAAGTTGTCAAGGTAGCCTAAACTTTGAGCCTGGGCCATAAATTATTAAAGAATCTCTAAAATAATTGAGCTAGTCATGATCATGTTTTTTTTTTAAATTCTTACTCAAGTCTTCTAAGACAGACGAGAACTGGCATGCCAAATCCCATCCCAACGAAGAGGTAGACCATGCAGTGGCTGTGGAAAAGAACTTCCATATAGCCTATAAAGAGCGTGAAGGGAATTCGCTGTAGATAGCTCAACGACATGGGGTCACTTACTAGAGACGAAATATACTCAGGTGAGTCCGGGCGCAAGAAGCTGCTAATTACCATAAGTGCGGAAAAGCAGTTAATGCAGCGATACAAGTTAATCAGCACAGCTTCACAAATTCGAATCATTCCCAGTTTAGGAGTCACTTGACTGGTATACAATTCATTGAAATACTCTTCTAAAAATGTTCCAAAAAATAATTATTATAAAAATCCTGTGTAACGTTTTACAAAAACTATTTTCAAATTCTGCTTACTCTCAAATTCATTAAGGAAGAGCTCGTATTGCTGAGCCCATACTGGATACATGGGCGCCACCATGTACGTAACGAGTTGAAATGCAGACGGCCACAAAAAGTAGACAGTGGCAAACTGCATGTACACTTTCTCACTGATCGTCTTGGTCTCATCTTGTAATGTTTGGTAGCAACGTACCCCAACAAATGCAGAATATGCGTATGTAAGCACCATGTTAAATTGCCAGAGATAAAAACGCAGTTTGGAGTACTTACTCTTGTTTCGGGGATCAGTGACGTGAAGAAGGACGCCTCGAACGTCCTTTTTGTTCCTAAATGCCCACACGTAAGGATGCATTTGAAAGACTTGACCTGTTTGCAACCCTTTGCGAATGTATTCCCTCATGAGAGGCGTATAGAGTCTTTCTCTGCATCCATTATTAGGTGTCTCTTTTTTATGAGCAGTAGTGGATCCCATTACTACTAACTCAAAATCAAACTAAATGAGCAGTAATTAGAGAGACTTGTGTAGTAGTTTTAAAATTTAAGCTTCTTTTAGGTCAAGCTCCACACAAGGAATGGACTCTGCTGCTGAAACTTACCTACGTTTTCGCATGAATATCTCTCACAGTATTTTTGAAATGCTTTTATGTAGACAGTACGTCATGTCGTCTGTGAAGAACTAAAATGACCCATCTCCATTCCAAGTTTCAAACAAAAAATGCTCTATCTACTGATTCAAATTTAAATAACATGTTTAGGAAATCATGTAAATGGAACCTTGCGCACTAAAAAAATTAGGTAAACGTATTTTGCACTTTTGAAAAACATGAAAAAATAGTATTTTGCACTTTTATAAAACATGAAAAAACTAATATTTTGCATTTTTGAAAAAGATAAAAACGAATATTTTGCATTTTTGAAAAAGATAAAAAAGAATATTTTGCACTTTTAAAAAACATGTAAAAAGAATATTTTGCACTTCTGAAAACCATGCAAATAGAACATTTTTTCGTTTTCAAAAATATGTAAATGATACATTTTTACTATTTTAAAATCAAGTAAACGAAATATTTGACATTTTTCAAAAATATGCAAATAAATCATTTTGCACTTTTTAAAACTTGTAATAGAACTATTTGCTTATTTTAAAAACTCATAATTAACATTGTAAGCACGTCTTTATTTTGACATAGCTCATTTTTCTTCAAGCATAAATTGAAAATAGGTAATTTTGATTCTTCATAGACGATGTGTGTTTGTTCTTTAGGATTAAACTCCCACAGGAAAGTATAAAGCGGTCTAACCAATTACCTGAAAGCAAACTTATCCTAAATAATAATTGATGTAAGCTTCAAACCATCAGTATTGTCCATAGCAAAATAAATACAGGACAACAGGGCAGCAAATTATGTAAATAAAAACTATTGCGTTGAACAAATATAATTATTCTTGCGATGTCTCACTAAAGCCCAATCTAATTAATTTGATAAATGACAAAACACAAGAATTGCGTTGACGTATTTTTTTAGGGCTCAGGATATTGTATAGTTATGACAGTACATTCCTATATCCTATATATAACTCGCTTGTTGCGAGCGGACAATTATTCATTTAAAATAACAATAAATTGGAAATAAAAACAACATTTTCTAAGAATTCTAATTAAAACGGACCTAAAGTCAATTATCTAAAGGCAAACATTTGTGCACGTTTTCTAATTACAAAAGACGTCTTAAAGCAATTTTTGGAGCTTTAAATTGAATTAAAAGCCATTACGCCTCTTAAACAACATAATATGTCTTCTCTAAGGGGCTGGACGACAATAATTACTTTTGTTCTAAAATTTATTTTATTGAGCAGAAAATGATTTTATTTTTATGTTTGCAGTGTGTCGTGCTAAAATTAAATAACTAAGGCAGATTAAATGTCTTAAAACGACAACTAACTACAGTATCAACTTTTTCTAAACTAGTAATCGAAATGGTCTGGTCTGGTCCTGATTTTATGGTTTGGTTTGGTCTGAACTCACCGGGCCGGATCATATAATATGGTTTGGCCTTCGGATCGGAATAGACCAGACCAGACATTGCATATAACATAGAAACATGAGGAATTTAATTACCAAAGAAAAAATCTAATTATTCAGGTATAAGGAAAACACATTATCTCAGGTTATTGTTTAATAATTTAATGATAAACAACTAAAATTAATTAAAGTATAGTCCTATAACTCACGATCAATGTTATTGTTAAGCTTAAATCTAGTAAATCCCATGGGCTATTTCGATTCAGCAGAATTAAATAGAAAAAAATCAAATTAGTCATTGTTACGAAACTCGTGTGCACAGAACACAATTGGTTTTTTCATAAGTGCAGAAACCTTAAAGGCTTAAACCAATGTGAAAAAGTAAAATTTATAAAATATTTTAATAGCATATCAAAAAAAGACTCATTTCTGTGTAGTTTTACTTGAATTAAAAACGATTTCGTGATTTATAACATTTGTATGTAGCACGCAGTAGCAATTTATTCTAAATTCTAATAATGTGAAACAGGACAGGAAATACCATCCCTATTAAATGTGCGTGTACTATAATTGTTTGGTTTAATAGAAGAAATCTCATTCATCTCGTTTTCATGTTTAATGTTGCTGCGGATAAGCTGTATTTGATTTTTTGTATCATTTCAATTGCATGTGAAATTGTGAGCCATCTCATTGTATGTTCAACTAACTAATTTCCCATTTATTATTTTTTTTCATATTTCGAGAATGTGCTGTTTTGTACGCTCGCATCTTCCCCATAATTGTCAGTCAGTTTTGAATTCTCGATATCGAAATCTCCTACGGCCACTGAACTGCTATATCGTATTTGTACTGCTGAAATTTGTTTGTCTCAAGTAGGTTTTGTGTAAAAATGGATCCTTTGATAGTTTCAGCCGCCAACATTGATTGTGAAGAACAGGAACCAGCTCGAAATTTGGAAGGCTTGGAAAGTGAGAATGCTTCACTTGAGGATTTCGTCTTTACAAATCGTCTGGTTCGCTAATAATTATGAACTTTTGGGTTGGGGAACAAATTAATTTAGTTTGGCGGGAAATTAAAATACGTATATTATCTAGACAATATTTGAAACTGAAACTGTGTTTGATAATAATTCTGGAATTTTTTGTAGGTGTTGGAAACAGTTTTTATGAACTGTGTCGCCTATGACCTGAAGCAATTTCGCCTAGTTAACAAACTATGGAACGAGGCATCCTTGACTGTGTTGGTACGGCGGAGACTAGTAAAACTGAGCATTTCTGACTGCTCCCTTAAGCTTCAAGGAAAGTTCACCTTCCCATCGTCTGTACTGGTTGAGGTCAACTCTCATTTTAGTGACCCTAGCAGAAGGTTGCCCTTTACCAGTCTTGACCTTGACATGAGCTGCTGGACTGAGGAAAATAGCTCTACTTTGATTCATACGTTCGAATTGTTCGGAACAGCGATCACCACTTTGATGTTATCAGAGTGCACACAAGGCAATTTCCATAGAGTTCCAATAGAAAGACTTCGCGATCTGCTTTTAAAATATTTCCGAAATGTCACTGAACTGTTTCTATTTCCTCTGAGCTTAGCAATTTCATCCACCGCTAATGAGTCAGCAGACGAAGAAGACGATGTTCAGCTATTTTATGAGTCAATCAAACTTCCCGCTCTGAAAAAAATTTCTTTCGGCTCACGGTTTGCGCACCCTTCAATAATTAAGGAACTAATTTCGGCGTCGCCCAACTTAGAGCACATTGAAAATACCGATGTAGACTGGGTGGATATATTTGAAGAAACAGGAAGGATTGGCCTTGTCAAAGACTACTACCACAAATATGAGTATGGCTATGTTAACATGACCTTTCGCTTTGCGGAATTTTACCCGGAACTGAGGATTCTAAATGTTCCAAACTTCTACCAATTTGTCTGTACCGATGTGGATGACGCTTTATACGGATTACAAGAATTTTGGGCATTTCGAAAGATACTACGATCAAGCAAGGATTCCTTGGAAACCCTGACTTGCTTCCCTTTTAACTTTTAGTCTTCTAAGCTTGAATAAAGACGAAGAGGCATTACCCGCATTTCGAAATTTGAAGGAATTGAGTATTTTTCACCCCATAGCAAGTTGGAGTAAACTCGGTCAACCGCCATATTTTCCTCGACAAATGAATGTGCTTAAAGTATTCCCAGCGGTAGAGAAGCTTGTACTTGCCCAAAGTTCAATTAATTTGAAGAGTATGATGGTATACTTTCCACAGGATGATTTTGAACAAGATGTGGTACAATATTGGGAAAGTGTTACAACGCTGGAGATTGAGTCTAGTTGTCGCAATACCGACCGCTCAGGGTTAATTGCCTTAGGGAAAAAATTCCCGAATGTCAAACACTTAAAAGTACATAGCGTTTATTCTCTATTTCGCTATGAAAGCTTGGAATTATTTTTACCTTGGCAAGAGTTGGAGTCAATTGAGCTTCGTGGATTTTCCCTTGATTTGCTGTGCGATTTCCAACTTGACTCGTTTCTTACCGGAATATCTTGTGAAACACTTCGAGATTTACAACATAGGGAAAATAAACAAGACGCGAATATTGTAGAATTAGAAGATCTCAAATCATGTACCGGTATCTCTGATTTCCAGTGTAAGTTAATTGTCAGTTTTACAATCCACAGGTATTTTATTTAAGGTCAGCTTTGTGGCATACGGCAGTATAGGGGGAATAGGCAGTGAATTAAAGCGTATCTTATTGGCAGGTCAGTTTTTGCAACAGTAGGCAGTATAAATTAAAGTGTACAATAATCAGCGACTTTTTTTGGATTAGGCTAACGCATAATTAACTGCCGGGTTACTGCCGATTGCCTTTTTAGTACTGCCAATTGCCTTTATGCCTTTGAGGTCTTTTCCTATTATATATTACAGCTACTTGTATTTCAGGTTTAACACAACTTAAGATTGTTTTCGACAATGAAAGCAACGCAAATTGGGTTTTGCGAGACAATTTTCCTGAAATGCAAAAGACAGTATTTTCGTATACTTGGAATTATGGATTTAAATTGCTTCCAAATTTGCGCAGTGTCATTTTTGCATTTGATCAAGATCTATATTGTACAGAAGGTAACAACTGAATTTTTTATTTTTTAAAAATATTTTTCATACTTTTTTTAAAAATACAGCAGTTATAGTCTAATAAAGTGATTACTATATATAAATATTGATATGCTTCACAAAGCAGCTCTAATTATGAAGTTTTAAATATGTAAAATACATTTTGAACAAGATTTAAAGCTCCTATTAGCACCATCACATTTGCCGCCATTCATTCGCTTTGAGAATACACAACTAAATTTAATGGAAGCTGACTGGAACGAAAATCTTCATGATTGTTTTATGTTTCACCTGAAGCTGGACGAACCTATTAGTATCGATCCTGTGCTGCTAAATGGAATAATGAATTTTAAGAGTGAAAGTAGGAGTGATAGTGAATAGTGGGTATGGAACACCGCGTTCACTTAACATAGGGCAATGCATACGGACAGGGGAACAGTGTTGTACCAATTTATGACATTAAAGAAAATTGTAAATAAATTACCAATTGTTACTAAGTACCTTTCTACCTTAATTACCAGAATTTTGTAAATTTTGCAATACTGAACCAATTTTAATTTTATCGAGTCATACATCAAATATGATAGCATGAGACCATTTTGGAGAGGATCCCACTATATCAAATGCGTGCTGTAAGAGATGCAGATTGTGGCATGTGCAAACGTCGACTATATTATTGACTGTTATTCATACCTTCAATAGGTTAGGTATGCGTGTTCATGGAATAATTTAATTATTACGTGGAAGCTATATTTGTAAAGTACCTAATGATATGTGTATGCCACAAACTGTGCTATTTTTAAAATTTAATTTATTTCAACTTTTTCAAATGCAGCGAATAATTACATAATATCATCAATGATAAATCAAAATTACATATAATTATCGGAATATATCTATCTTTAGATAAAATACAAAGTGCAACGTCTATGCTTAAGAAAATATCCTAACCCTAAAATTATGCATGTAAATACAAAACAACATTTTGCAATTTTCAAAACTGGTAAACTAGTAGAAAGATTCGAACTTTTCAAAGAAACCTAATAGTAATACATACAAAATTTCGGAATTTTCAAAAATCCTGTGAAAAAAAATTTTGCAATTTTTATAAAAAACAATATACTAAACATTTCTCATTTAAAAAACAGATACGCAAATATTACATTTTTTACTTTTTAAAAACGAGCAAAGAATAGAACGAAACTATAGTAAATTTGTAAATTCATTTAGGCTTTAGGTAGTTGGAATAATTTGCACTTTAAGAATACACATAAATGGAGTATTTTGCACATTTACATACGTTCAAGAAATATATAAAATGAAATTATTTGAACTTTGCAAAAACTTTTATTTCATATTTGCGGGTATCTGTTTCCGTCTTACATTCAGATGTTGTATAGTGATAGCATAAATTCAAAACAATCAATTTTGCTCCTTCACCGACGATATAATTATGTTACACAACTAATAAGCATTTGCATTTAAATGTTTCTCTCCGAAATTTAATGAAATTCAACACCAATTTACACATTCACAAGGGGCGTTTTTAGGTAATTATATCATTTCCAATGTTGTTAAATATGGCAAAGACATACGGAGGGATATACATAATTAGTTACAAATCCTATTTTTTATTTTCCATTTTTTTTAATCTTTCCTTTTGCATGCTTTATAAGTTCACATAAATAAAGTGTACAAATAAGTTACTACTCCTAATATGACCGTTTTCGAGAGATCTTGAATTAATCAAAAGGTGAAATCATGAGAGAAGTCGTTGTCGTTCGTGGGGCAATTTCAAGTCAGCAGATTTTATGCTGCAATGCAAGATCTTGGGCACCTGATCTGTATTTTATGAGTGAATGCCTTTTTAACCGTTTAGTCTAAAACTAACTATTATCGTCCAGCGCAATGCCGCACCAAAATTGTGGAAAAAAAATATAATGTATAGCTTAAACGATAGAGTTTGGACAGAGCTTTCCATCTATCATGATATTATGTAGTCTAGTCGCATAAGAAATGATAAAAAGTGCGTAAACTATTTTCCACCAATAGGATTCGAACTCTGAGCACCGGAAAAACCGTCCGCATGTTTAACACTTAGCCCACTGTGGCAGTTGATTTCTATGGTTCTGCCGTCGTTGTTGCCGTTCCGTTGCTTGAGTTTAAACTTTCACATGCGGGAAGTTAAAACTAATGGGGAACGTGGCAACGGCGACAACTTTAATCCTAATTAATAATTAAAGTTTAATCGGTTGTAATTTTTGACGCCACCCCCGCTCTGCCAAAATTTCAACACAGCAATATAGCTAATTTTTTTGCCTATTTTTAAAAAAAATAATTATAGTAGAGTTAGGGTGGCGTCCGGAGAAAAAAAATGAACAAGCTACAACCCAATAGCATTGCCAAAACCCGGGTAATTAAAAAATAATACGATTTTTTAGGAGTTTAAATTTCAAAAAAATCAGGTGTATGCCGAACAGCCCACAAAAAAATATGTGATAACAAAAATGTTCATATTTTAACCATAACATTGTTTTAAAAATTAAAAAAGGTTTCAGGTTCACCCGGGTATCACAGGATACCATATGCATGTATTCCACTAAAACCGAGGATTCTTACTACTAGTAGTATGGGGCGTTAGAAAAAAAATATTTCGTTGACATGTAAAATGAAAAAAAATTTCGACCGGGTCTCTTTGGACGATAATAGTTAGTTCTCCTCTTTAAGAGATTTTCTTCATAAGCAGATTTTAGTTATCATTACAAAACTAACAATTTTATTATTTTCGAAAGGGAGGAGGAATTTGTTCTTTAAAGCCGTTTCCCTTTTAAATCGAATCACTTTTATATCGATATTACTGTAATCCCTTTAAACGGTTCCTAATAGCGGTGTTTTCTTCTAAGCGAATTATTTTTATTACTATTTCCTGGTAATCTCTTTTAAAAGTTTTCCTATGGCCAGATAATTCAAAAATTTAAAACACAGCTGATCAACTGCTTAGCTAAGTGAGTTATATCAGTGGATAGAAAATAGCGACCACTCTATTTTGCAACTATTAAATGAACTGTCAACTTTTCTACATTTCGTAAGTAAAATATTTTTATGTAACCCACTTCTCATCTATTTAAAGAGCTCTGCTAATAGCATTGCCTCGTTCTATCGATTTCGACGGTACTTAAGTTAGCTTACGTAAACTCCTATGTAAATACATCGTATGCTACAGAAGTCACGTTGGCTTTCAATGTGACAAGAGCCATGTCATATAATATACCTATGACTTTTGACAATGCATATAACTATAGTGAAAAATAAGTTTTGTATGTATTTTTACCATTGGCCAAGAAAACTACTACGCAGAATATATGTAGAAAAATGGTATGTATAAAATAACTTTAGCACGAATATTTGCAAAAACAAATGAATGATGAATGAGCGTAGCTGCTGCATTGTGGATTTAGAACAGTTGGGTAATGTACTTTAGGGAAAATAATACTTTTGATTACGTACAGGTGCTTTCGTAAACTATTTTTGTGAGTTCCTAAGGTTACAATCCTTTAGGGAATAGTAATTAAAACACTACTTACGTAAGCACCAATTTACATAACAAGCAATGCCACAATTTGATTGATTACAAAATCAATAAAATTAGGAGTGGACTCCCGTTCAAGCGTCCGAAACTGACCAACTTCAATTCCACTGATTTTTAGCGATTTAATTTTTGTTTGCACCATTTGCCTCATGTACCCCTGTGTGTAAGTAACACTCACACTCTCCAGTTGTATTTTCACCTCGTTCATTTTCTCAGGGATGGCGAATGCCTTGTCAAACATAATGATAAACATGACACTTGCTTCCAAAGCAATGAATAAATTTGCCAAAGCAAGAGTTGAATTGCAGTGACGGTATTGAATTGCAAAATAGCCTGTGATAACTGCAGCGGTCATTATTCCAATTTTGAGCAAAAATATTATATTGCAAAAACATAAGTTAAAATAGTTGATAAGGAGCTGAAGGCTTCGAAATTGTTTACACACGTTGATGAGCATACGATGCGTCCTCCAGGAGTTTCTTCTTCATGACAAAATGAAATGCATTTAGAATTATACAAATAAAACAAAAAAAACCACAAAGTACGCATAACGAATTACAGTGGAGTCTCGATTTACCGGCTTCTGAGGGGTCTAACATATTTTAGCCGGTATAAAGGTAGGCCGTTAATTCGATATTCCGGCCAAAGGCCGTTATAAAATTTTACTATTATATAAATGCAACCAGTTCATTCCTTTTCTAAATGTTCATGGGCAAAGTTTTTATTTTAAATTTTTAATTACAATCATTCTGAGTTTGATGTAAAAATTTCAGTAATTGTGGATTGCCTCAGCCCTGAAAGTTTAAGATTAAGTAAATATTCCTCTAAATACGCAACAGACTGTAAAGCATTCGAGTCTTTGTGTTCCTGAGACATAATGCAAAGCTTCAGCCTCTCCATACATGCCGCCGCTTCTTTAACAGACATTTCCAGCCTTTCAATTACTGGATCGTCTTCGCCTTCTGAATCTTCTAGTAACTCTTCTGTCATATTTTGCTGTTGAATCACCTCAACAATTTGCTCATCTGATGGTATTTCATAAGTAGCAACCTAAAACAACGACATGAATTTTGTAAACTACAATTTAAACAATCTTACCTTGTGCTTACAAATACATAAAATGCCTGCATATTTGAAACTACATATTAGTTTTGTACATTTTCATCTACTGCGTAATACTCATTCATTAGGTCAGTATCCAGTCCCAGTCGTTCCAAAAGCTCAGCGTCATTGTTCACAGGGATCTCCTCCACTTCTGCTTCATCTTCCTTCAAAGCAAGTTTTGAATGTTTGAAACAATTTTCAATCGTTTTTGCTGGCACACTGTTCCAAGCTTAGGATAAGTTTATGACTGCTTCAAGCACATCAATTTGATAGTTTTTATTACTATCCATTTTGTCTATAATTTTCCTCGTAATAACTCTTCGGTCATTCTTTTTCGTCTCAATTATAATTCCAAGATCAAAGGGCTGAAGAACTGAAGTAACGTTTGGGGGCATGAAAACCAACTTAACATTTGAAAGATTAGGATACACTTTGTGAGGTTGACAATTATCAACCAGCAGTAAAATCTTTCGCCTTGCAAAACGATACTTCAAGTCAATTTTTCGAAGCCATGTAGGGAAAATCTAGATAAACAAAGGATAATAAAAAGCCTATAAGCAAACGAATTAAAATTAAAAACAACGGAAGTCAATAATAATATCTAGCATAATAACTCAAGACAACACTATGAGTCTTACGTCTTGTGTCATCCATGCTTTAGAGTTGTTTTGATAATCAACAGGGAGGGACTTCTTTTTAATGCTCTTGAAACAGCGAGGGTTCTCGAACTTTCCGATGACCACAGGTTTTAGCTTGTCAGTGCCGTTAGCATTTGACCCTAACAACACAGTTGAACGTTCCTTAGATAGTTTACCACCATTACACAGCTGACCTTTACGATTAAAAGTCTTGTTTGGCAGCAGTTTGTAGAACAAACCAGTCTCATCCGCATTAAATATATTTTCTGGTTCGTAGCCCTCACAAATAGTTGGCCATATACCGGTTAGCCACGTATCAACAACATTCATATCAACAGCAGCTGCTTCTCCAGATATTTGACAAAACTTAATGCCATGCCTTTTTTTCCACTTGTCTAACCATCCAGTACTTGCCGTAAACCCTGTGACATTGAATTCTTCAGCAAACTTACGTGCCTTTTCTTGCAATAATGGACCGTCAATGGGAATTTTTCTGCTCCGTTGAATTTCAAACCATTCAATTAAAGCCTTTTCAACGTTTGGAAATGCACACTTTTCAACTTTTTTGACATTCGGATTAAGAACTGCAAAATGAGCTAGGATGTCAACTTTCTTCTTGTAAATTTCCTGAACAGTTGAAGTCGGAAAATTTCGTTCTTTACAAACTTGAGCTTGGTTTTTCCCATTTTCAATTTCGTGAATAATAATTACTTTATCTTTTAATTTTAGCACATTTCTTGTACGAGTAACTTTTGGCATGATTATTGCACAATTTAAAATTAATCACAGTGAAAACTAAAAATTCTGACTTGCGTCTGATTGACCAACAACCGCACCAGTAGTGTTATGAACATGCAGTAACAGAGGGTATGAAATGTGCGCCTTGACTTTTGTGCTCACATGAATGCGTGGTGTGATCATTGTTTTACATTGAATTTTGCAAAGTCCCGCAACTGCAAGAGCTGAATTGCTTTATGGCAAGTCATGAGTTCTAAAAGTAGACAGAGTTGTAGAAACTCTTGCCCGGTATAAACGGGGTAGTATGCATGTAACATAGTATGTAGGGACCTTGTTATCTACCGGATTTCCGTTAAATCAAATGCCGGTATATCGGCGTAAATTACTGTATGAAGTATAGGGCTTTTGCCGGGGACTGTAAAATTATCCGGTTCATCGAGATTGCCGGTGTTGGGAAGGCTGGTAAATCGAGACTCAACTGTAAACGAATATTGAATTTCAGACAAAATTACTTACACATTGTATGCTGCACATGAAACGATGTTGACGCTGATACTGTCAATCCGTAAACTGAGAGTTTGAATAAAGGAAACAGTAAAAAACGCGATATGGTAAACTGTGACCAAAAATGGTACGACCTGTACACAGTATACTACAAGCAAGGTCCATTTTGCAAATAGTATTGTTTGCAAATCAAAAGTTGCAATGTGGTGAAGAATCAGGTACATGTTAACAGGTAGAAGCGGATCGTAGAAGTACAACAAAATAAAAACAAGCCCCATGGACGAAAACGTAAAGGGCAAATTAACTATAAAGAGCCTTGTCAGTTGCGTTAAGCCTGCAAAACAAAACAAACAATTATTCTTATTTAGACGCTATAACTGTATTCAAATTAAAAATACATTACTTAATTAAAGTTAACTATATAAAAACAATAAATTGCGTGGCGTAACCTTGTGTTGTATCATTTTCTTTAAGAGAAGATTTTTCAAATTCGCTCATTACTTTATGAATTATCAAAACGTTTAAATCAGGCCACAAACATGAGATGATGATATGGGCACAAAAACAGCAAGTAAGTGCAAAGAATGAGACAAACACAAATGGGATGTAAAACATTTTATCTGCGACTGAAGGGTACATTATGAGGCGTAGAAGATTGATTCCAAGGGTAGTGACTTGCAACCCAAATAAAAGCGACCAAATTCTTTGAACTAGAAGTCTCCATCTAACTGTCTGCTCTTTAATTGTTGTGACAACAGATTTTGATTTTCGATCCCAATTTTGTGACACCTGCAGCGGAAGGATGTTGAGCTTAGAAATAACGGAATACGCAGCAATGTTCCAATTTAGATCTTTGCTCGTGACCAACATTTCTTTAGTGTTTATTGAGCAGCGTATCACAGATCACAAAATGAGCCTGTCTTGTTCTGCACTGTGTACTGTAAATATCATTTCTAACAATAATATTTATGCAACTAATGTTTCTAAATTTAATCTAGCCATGAAAACACTTTTGTCATCAACGGTATTGAAAAATACTAAAATATTCAGAAATGTCAAAATATACTAGGTACTCTAGTAATTCAACCGTATTCTTACCTGACCGTAGAATTATACTGGAAAGAGTGGCGTCTTTCTGTAACCGTAGCCGGAGTTTTCCTACGTGGAAGGGAACATTTGTTAAGTGTAACTCCTATTCCCTGCCTTATATAAAATAATAAGAGGCCAGTTGACCAAAATTTCTATTAATAATATATACTGATGTTTGTATCTGTATCCGACGAATTTCAAATTCTAACCTCGTTAATGTCCACTTCGTATCTTTTATGCCTTATATTTTCCCTTTACTGTTAGCAATACATCTGAACTAATACTTAAACTTAAATCATATGTAAATCATTATATGTATGTAATATTATGTTATGGGAAATGCCCTTATAAACATGAATAAAAGTTTCCTTTATAGCCATTGAAAAAAAAGTATTCCTAAAAATACTTCAACGTCACACACAAGTTAGCCATAGCTATATAAAATCGCATTACGAATATTTCCACGAGTATACGAATTTGATAGTTTTAAAGTTACTACGTTGTGAAATTGGAACAGTTACGTAGTTCACCTAAATGAAAATAATACATTTATATAAGTAAGTGCTTGAAGGTCAAAGAGCCTTGTTCGTAAATATTTTATATAATTTCATCAAACTAAAAGCAAACATTTGTTGTTGTTCTGAGTGTTATTTTTCAGGAATCGACATTTAGGTGAATCAAGAACAAAGCTTCAGCGTAGTTTCAAATAGACTTAAATGCAATATGCATATACTAAAAACTGTGAAAATCGATATCACGAGGCAGAGACATTGAATTGTGGATGCTAAGCTTAAGCATCTACTGTACAGGAAAAAGAACTTAGTGAGCCACTGGTTCAATGGTCAAAAAATTCAAAGCATCAAAGTGGCATAGCAGTTTAGTATCTAACAATTGATTACAACAAAATTATTATGCCTATGACTTTACATTTTGACAATACATATAATTATAACCTTGGTGAAAAACTATATGTTTTTATATACCCTTTGCCAAAAACACTACGACGTTGAATGTATGTTGGGAAATGGTATGTATGAAACCTTTTTAGCACAAGTATTTGCAAAAACAAATAAAAAAAATATGATTTTAGTTGCTGTGTTATGAATTTAGAAGAGTTAAGTAATGTATCTAAGTGAAAATAATACTTTCAATGAAGTAAAGGTGCTTTCTTAAAGTGTTTTGGTGAGTTCCTAAGGTAAAAGTTCTATGAGGTTTACACGTTCTTAATTTGACCTAAAATTTTGATGACCTTTGTAGGTCAATGTTAATTAAATTTCAAAATGTAAAGCTAAAAATAATTGTTATATTAGGTGGTTTTGATGACCTTCGTAGATCACGGTGAATACAATTATTAACATTTAATTAAAAAATAATTGTTAAATACGTCACTCTACTTATTTTTTCAATAGGGTTGGTCTAGCTCAAAATTTTAGTTTAACCTTTTATTTAAATGACTTCTGTAGGTCAAGGTTATTAAAATTTTGAGCTTTTACTTAGGTAATGTACAAAGGTGAAAATTTTACTTCTAATTAGATTTAGTTGCTTTTGTAAACTGGTTTTGTGAGTTTTCGAAGTGACAGCTCTATATAACTTTGAATCCACCGATTTCGAGCGATTTTATTTTTGTTCGCACCAATTGTTTTACGTACCCATGTGTGTAAGTAACACTTTGTCTGACAGAATTGAAAACTTTGTCAAACATAATGCAGTTACCTAAAGAAATCAAAAAATGTCGTCACCATTGATTTGCTTCGGTCCTTAGGAAGAAACTGGTTCACTAGTATGTGATATGCTTTAATCAGCGGCTTTGTATGCTGAATATGTAGGAAAAGGTTGTGGAGTATACAGTGTGTCTTATAATTTTAAATTCACCCCTGATTATGGGCCTTTCTTCCACTCCAGAAGAAATTTTTTAGCAATGTATTTTGTATTAGTTGCCTTTTTACTATTAATTAAGATTTAACTTTGATCTCCCCCCCGGGTCAAGTGGTTTTCATTAAAATATTTAAAAATCGAAAATGGGGTGTCTTAAAATTTTAAACGCTTTTTACAGTTTTTTAAAATCAAAAATCAATATCTCCCGGCTAAGCGAATGTAAAAATGTAAAAATTGGTATGCGTACTTTTAAATTAGTTACTTATGAATATATTAATTAGCTTTGATCATCGGATCACTACAGCACAGGTATTTTCAGAGGAGATAGGTTGACCTCTTCTTGACCTCTCAACTTTTTTCCTCATGTGGTAATATGCAAAAATCCCGACTTGCACCACTGAATTCTTATGTACATGCGCAAATGTTAACCGATTAAAATTTAAAGAAGTCGTCAATTAGCACAACTCAGGTCATTTAGGGTCACACGACGTCCAGGATTGGACATTACGCAACGGTATGCAACTCACCGTAATGTCCAATCCCGGACGTCTCGTGACATCGAGTGACCTAAGTATTGACTTATAAGCTGTGTTGTAGAAAATTTAATTGTGCTGATAGATGATTTCTTTAAATTTTAATCATTTCCCATTTGCGCATGTACATCGCAATTTAGTAGTGCAAGTCGTGATTTTAGCATGTTATCAAATGGGGCGAAAAGTTGACATGAGGTTGACCCGTCTCCTCTAACGATACCTGTGCTACAGTGACCCGATGATCAAAGTTAATGATTTTATTAATAAGTAACAAATGTGAGAGTATACATACTAATTTTTACATTTTTGCATTGTCTCAGCCGGAAGATAATGCTTTTTAAATTTAAAAAACCGTAAAGTGAGTTTAAAATTTTGAGACACCTGATTTTTGGTTTTTAGATGCTAAGCAAGCATCTAATGAAATGGTTTTGTCCGTCTGTCTGTCTGTCTGTCCGTCCGTTGGTCCTGCTCTACGGGTCACAGTTTTCAGGTGATTTCTTTTGAAATGCTTTTAAACTCTCAGGAATGCGAGCAAGAGGTGCTTTTTTGTTTTTTGTAATGATCGCAATTATAGTTTGTCCGCAATTAGCAGCTGAGTGAACCAAGAATCGAAATTTCTGTGTCGGGATAAAAAAAAGGGGCGACTTTACGTGTCATGCACATACGTACCTGAGAGCTTGTTAAATCCTGCCGGAAGAATACTTGTATTTCATAGAGTATCAGTACACCCAACCAATCTACGCTACAGTGGTACGGGGATTATTATTATTATTATATGACAGGGGTTCGGTCCCAAAGGGACCAACGCCGCCGAGGCCTTTTTAATTATGGCCTATTGCAGACTCCCCCTCGAAAAATAGCAGAAAAAAAACCAGATCAAATCGCAAGCCTGCCAGTAGAGCGCGAAAACGCCACTAACTGAGCCACAGACGCCTGACCCAACAAATCCAATGATATAAGACACCCCCCAAGATAGAGGTTTCTCACAAGTACAAAGGCAGGGCACACAGTCAAATAGTGAATTGGTGTATCATCCTCCTCCCCACAGTGCACGCACGTAGGGGAGTCCAACACTTTAATCCTCCAACCGTAAGCTCCCCAAGCCCCATGTCCCGTCACTAGCCCAATCAACCATCCTAATTGATCTCTGGGATAACGCACCAACGACGCATTGCCGTAAAGTGGTGCCAATATCCAGAGCTTGGCCTGTCTACAGTTGCGTAGTCCAGTCCATTGTCTTTCATGCTCACGTCTAGTCGTACGGGGATCGTCCGTAAATGACGTTATTTCAACATTACGATTCTAAAGATCCCCTTTGACATGATTTCAAGATTTAAGTAAACAGATGTTTACTTGTTTGACACCAGTATTTGTAGCTATAATCTACGTCTCTCTGTAGGACAAGGAATTTAAAATCCCAAAAAATATTCATAATCCTTAACTGAAAATGCTTTTCTTGAGTGCGCAGTCGCAGTGTCGGGGTATGACTCAAAAACACTGCCATTATAACTGGTTAATCTTTGAATCTGTAAAAGATGTTAGGGTGAGACAGGGTGAGTTTCGTACAATGGAACAAGAGTCCACGCCATTGTTTCTGGAAATCATAACTGGAAATGCAGCGGGCTTGTTAGTATCCTTTCACTAGTACCACTGTGAGCTTTTAAACTATTTATGTTATAATGTCAGGTACAGTTCCAGTTTACTCGCGGGATACAATGTGAAATAAGTGTGTTCCTATTGTGAAGTAGAACTGTAGCTCAATCGTTTTAAGTTGGTCTTTGTTTTATTGAGTTTCTCGCTATGGCAATGTCAGAGGTGCAGTGAGTGATAGAAATTATAGCTTTTTTTCAGTAGAATGTGTTAAGTGTGCTTGTACGCAGTACTAAGCACAACTCAGCTTTATACTTACACATTTACTATTATAATAATATATAAAATAGTTTACGCTGACACCGGACTAATGAAATGATTGTCCATTGTGCTATATATACCAAATGTGAGGTCAAAGTTCTTACTGGTCACTCATGCCGAGCGAATGTGAGTCATTACATATACAACTGCAATGTGTATAATGGCACATTCTCCAATTTAGAATGAAATATGCAATATTGCTATTTTAACAATAAATTATTAGTAGTTTGTGATTTTAATAATCCTTAAGCGTACAATATTATTACAGTATTATTGCTCGCAATGTACTTTACATTTAAAACAATAAATAGAATGTGTTTGATTTTCTCTGTTTAAATTTAAAATCAATGTATTAGATGCTCTAAGCAGAGACCATAAGCGTGCTTACGAGAGACTCAAGCATATTCTGACCCATTGTCATTAACATGGGCTTATCCACGAAGTAGCTCCTGCCAACGAGATATATTTCAAAAGGTTGAATGGATGCTAACTGCATTGACCTTATTGTTCTGTGCCTTCTGTTGGTGGTCACCATCTCCAATTTCCATTTCTTAAGGATGTCACATGTAGCAGAGTAGAACAAAGCGACAACATAAAACACGAAGAAAAATGAAACTCCTATAAAGACAAAGAGGATCCCACACACCACAGATAATAACCCTGTGTATTTAAGCATCATATACGCCGTGAGAATAACGATAGAGCTAATTAGAGCCTTGATGTATGAAGCAGAAAATGCATAAGTGTCCACTAGCATTTCACAAAGTATGGCGCTTTGCTTGTAAACTTTAATTTTTGAATTCCACTCTCTTAGAGCGTTTCTTGTCAGTTTACTATCTTTGGAGCTATTAATTAACAGAATATTTGAAATATAAACACTTTAAACTATTGCCAGCATTTGTTGCTAGTAGAAGTGACGATTAAGCTACAAGTTAGTTTTTAAACGACGTTAAAAAATTACCTGAGTTCCAATATGACCACCTTTTCAACTAGCATGCTAGGAAGAGCAGTACACAAAAGGAGAAATACCGATGTCAATATATTTAGTACTATATAAATTTCAATCAAGTACGCCACAGCTAAAATTAAGAGGCTTCGAGCATCCAAATGAAGAAAACTTTCGCAGCTCCAGGCATCAGTACAGCTTCCCCGTACCAGAACAGATGAAGGGAGGTGAGGTATATGCGGATATATCTAGACGCAGACCATGGAGAAACCAACGCACCCCCAGAGTCCATAAAATATCCAAAGCATAAAAAGAAAACAAATTCGTATACTCTTTGGGGGTGTAGCTTCAGGAAGAACATATTTACCTGCAAAAACATGCATTTAGTTAGGATTAAATATTTGTATTTACTGATTCAAGTATTATATGACATTACGTTTAAAATCCTGAATAAGATTCAAAGCTGCTGTGACATAACCAGCTATCTTATTTCCTTTCCACATAATTGCAATTTGGTTGCATGGCAAAATCCCAGCCAACCACAATCCAAACGTTGTGAGCATCGTCTCAAAATTTGTCGTCCGATTAATCCATCGGAATCGTAGGAACTCAGCCAGAGCACCCGCAAAGATCAAAAACGAAAGACAAACGTGCACATACCAACAGAATTGTCTTTGTTTGCTGCATTTTGACAATTTCGGACGACGTGAGAGGTCATCCCACTCTAATGGATGGATCGCAATAAGATGACCGACTTTAAAGCCTTTTGCAATAAATCCTACAATTTTAGGTGTAAAAAGAATACTGGTCTTCTCTCCACCGTACGAATTTACTGCTTGGAGGACAAATAATATATTTAAAACTCGAGTAATTTTATGAGCTACGTTTTTTAGAAAATAACCAAACCCTGACAGGATTTTAGCAGTCATTTTACACAGATGCGAAACATATGTTTTATTGCAAAGGTTTTTCTGTGCTGTCCGTTTTTCCTACATTTGTGGAAGCTATGGCTTTTTAGAAGAATCCATGTAGAGTCGACAGAGCTTCCTATTTTGTATACGAATTTTGTTGCTACTCAGAAACTATATTGATTTTTTGTAAAAATGAAGGTTAGGCTATATATAGTCATGAGTGAGAACGGCTATTAGACGACGTAGAAACATTTGATGTAAGCTGTTTAATCGCACTCTTTAACTGAAATTGAATTAAATCAAGGTAAAACTTAAAACTTATTAGTTTTTCCTCTTCTGCAAATTCCTTAAGCTTGCCGTAGCAAAAAAAACCTTTTAAGCAATTACCTTAGACATGGTATAAATATACTTTGTCGAAGCTTACAATTAGGTTTATACGATTTTAAATGTATATTCGTTTCTCGTCAAATGCTTTTTGATTTCTATCAAGACTGGTTTCTATTTGCCTAATTTTTAATTCTAGGCCCAACAGTACGAGAAATGATAACATTAAACGATTGCAAAAAGTCTATATAAAAAGTTAAATTCAGTTTAAATTTAAGCACGGCATAAAAAAATTTTTGGCTCTTCTTCGTAGTACAATGCAATATTTTAACTGAATGGACAAGTTAAAATTGGCTTTATTTAATTTATGTTTATCTCGTTGAACCATAATGGATTAGTTAATGCAGCATATTTAAGCGTGGCTTAGAAGTTTTAATAACCTGAAAAAATTAGGCATACAAGGAGCTTAACTGAGCTGAGCAAAGTTTTTAAATGTTCGCATAAATCATGTAAGAGGCAAAAAGTAGGCTATAGGTACATGTGTTGGTACTACATATGAGCAGAATACGATTGGGGGCAGCAGGAGTGGGGAAGGTGCGAGTTTTTAAAGCTGTAACTATTCGGAATTCATTAACTGTTAGTATTCATAAACAAATCAGTCTAAAAAACTTCTAGTTTAAGCTAAGAAAATGGCTTATTAGCAAGCGTGACAATATTTAGGTATAACTTTAATAACGTTATATAAGTAAAGAGTTTTTTGGCAAAACGGGATAAGTCCATCAAAGCAAATTTTACAGGAACAACGAAAAACGAATAAATGGTGACAGGTTGAGTTTTTGTAACTCAATTTTTTTCTACAGGTGCTGCGTCTAACGAAGCGTAATTACACGTAGTTTCCTAATTCTAGGCCGACTTTTGAATATTTTAGAACATTTCCAAAAATTTAAATTTGTGGACTTATCCCATTTTGCCAAAAAATCAATAACTTAACATGGGTTTAAAAAGTCTGTGACATGAAATTTTAATCGTTTTGTGTGAAACTAAACTTTTTCTTAACTTTTTATCTTTCTTTGCATAAAAACATTAACGCACGGCAATTATCTTCTACAGACTACGAAAAAACTCAAAAACCAAATTTAAATCAGAAATGCAGGTTTTAGGTGGACTTATCCCATTTTGCCAAAAATTATTTAATGGATTTATCCCGTTTTGCCAAAAAACGAAATTTAGGCTATTTTTTAAAATTGCTTTGGTTGAACTTTGACCTTTACCATTCACCACAGTAATGCATCTAGTTGAATAGAACAAATAACACAAATAATCTCATTTTTGAAAAAAAAGGACTTATTCCGTTTTGCCAACAAACTCTTCAAGTATTTTAAGATATACATATATATTATTTTAAGTGTCTATTCCTGAAAATCAGTGTAATTATTAGCTGTGTGAACTATGACAATAAAGCATTTACTTACTTACAATGAAACACCTGTTGAGTTCAGATGAGGCGTTTTAGTGAGCGGTTGTGGCTGACAACATTGATTGCATAATAACCTATGGAGAGGATCCTACTGTACTAAATGAGTGCTGTAAGAGATGCAGATTGTGGCATCTGCAAACGTCGAATCTTTTGACTGTAATTCATACCTCTAGAAGTATAGGTATAATTACGAATTCATCAAATATTACGTAAGATATAGAATTTTAAAGTGCCGAATGATATGTGTATAGCACAGAAGGTGTGATTTATTTCAACCTTTTCAAATGCAGTTTATAATTACATATCATCAACAAAGGATCAAAATTACATGTTTAGGAATAAATCTATTTTCAATGAAACACAAAGTGAAAAGACTATGCTTAAGAACATATCATAATCATAAAATCATGTAAATGGAACATTTGGCAATTTTTGAAACAAAAAAGTAGAACAACTAGAAGTTTAAAAAACACAAATACAAAATTTTAGAATTTTCAAAAAACCTGTAAAAAACATGGTCAACTTTTCAAAACCCTTTGAAAAAACATTTAAAAAATTTTTATGATTAAACATTATACACAAAATGTTTAATGATAAATAAACACGTTAATAATACATTTTGCACTCTTAAACATCTTGTAAAAATATAAACTTATACATTTAAATAGCATAAGAGTAAAAGGAATATTTTGCATCTTCAAAATACATATAAATGAAACAAGTTGCACATTTACGTTCACGAAATATAATTACAAAATAGAATTGTTTGAGCTTTTATAAAACTACTAATTTATATTTTATGTATCCGCGTGTACGTATTACATTCAGTTGTTGTTGTAGTTTTTTTTACAAATATATAGGTCATTTTATTTTTGGCTTAAATTCAAAACGGGCGATATATGTTACAACTAACACAAAATTGCATTTGAATGTTTCTCGTAGGCATTTAATGAAATGCAACACCAATTCACACATTCACAAGAGGCGTTTTTAGGCATATCATTTTTAACGTTAAATATGGAAACGGTATAAGGATATGATTACAAATCATATTTTTAGTTTTTAACTGTAATCTTCTCTTTTCTGTTACCCAAGTTCACATGAATAAAGTGTACAACTGAGTCACTACTCCTAACATCATCCTTGCTATCATCTTTAATTAACCAATGGGGGAAACTATGGAAGAAGTCGTTGTCCTTCGTGGGTCAATTTCAAGTCAGCAGATCATATGCTGCAATGCAAGATCTTGGGCACGATTCATTGGCTGGTTACAAATTGTACGTTTTCATTTTTCTTTCTTAATTTGAATATTTGAAATTTTTCTGTCTTAAATTATTTTACTTTAATAATACATAGAATACATATAAATATTTTAAAAATATTGAAACTTACATTTACAGTGGGTGGGTGCGGTATCATTGCTCGTGTGTTTTGTACTTTATATTCTACTCCTCGTGGCTATCGGCTCTCGTGGAGGTAATTTAAAAATAATATGGCGCTGTTACTGACTTGATTGTGCAAGAACAAATCTAGGCGTACTTTATTTTAATAAAGGTGTTTTCATATATGATGTCATTGGCAGGGGGTGGGTACGTGCGTTGAGTCGGGTTCTGATTACATTCAATAATGATGTTTGCTGTTTATGTAATTTTAAAGTGATAAAATAGAGGGGCGGGTTCATTAAAAAAGGGGATAGTTTGTGTGAAATTATTTATAGACAATCTATAATGATTTATTCTTTATATAATTATTATGCTCACCCCTAGGCGATGACTCACTCCCTAAAAAATCTGGAGTAACTCGTATCGTCATAGCAATGTCAGTTCTTCTGATTGAAATCTGTATTTTGTGTTTAGCGGCAGGGATTGTGCTGGTTAAGGGTATATCTGAGGTGAGTTCCATTTACATAATCTATACATAGTAAAAAGGGCTCCGCCTACAAATAGTTCCAAACCAATCACATGGACCAGTTGTTTTTTAGACAAGGAATAACATTTTGGATCTAGTTAGTACAGTAAAATTTACTTAAAAAGGACTTAACGAAGCTGACCTAATCTGTCCCTTATAAACGAATGTATTTTTTACTGTTTAAGGGATTTTCTTTATAGACAGACTTTAAGTATTATTAAAAACTGAAAATTTGATTTTTCTTTATAGATAGTAAGATTTTGTTCCTTATAGCAGTTTTTTCTTTTAAACAAATCCCTTTTAATACAATTTTACTGCAATCCCTAAAAACGTAAGATTTTGTACCTTATAGCAGTTTTTTCTTTTAAACAAATCCCTTTTAATACAATTTTACTGCAATCCCTAAAAACGGTCCCTTATAACCGGACAGTTTTGACACTGATATCCCCGCTGGCCAACCTTAACCTTTATGTTTGTCCCTTGTAACGGTTTTCCCTTTAAAGCGAATCTCTTTTAAGTGAATTTCACTTTATATTAATCATAATTAAACTGAAAGTCTATTTTTTAATTTTGTTAACTGACTTTTAACTTTCTTTTACAGGAGAACCCGAGTAAACTGAAATGTTAGCTAATTATTCAGGGGATTTTCTTTGGCTTAACAATACTTCAAATGATACTGCAACTTGCGGCTGGAACTTACGTCACGCTAACAGAATATTTAGTTCCAATCCCAATAAATATATTTTTTATTTGGGTAGTGAACCTTCACCGACAAGAATTACTCAGTGCAGGTCCAAGCCGGCTAAGTATGTAATAATTTTGGGGGTGCCAACTGCTGTTGTAGAGTTATTTTTGGGATGACATTTATGGACGACCCCTTCTGTGCTTTAAGATTATTATTATTGTAGCATAGTTCAGCCAAAGTTGTTGGTATACTATTTTTAAAAATAAAATGTTAATTTAAACTTATCTATATATGTACATATTATGTAGTTATATTGTTGGCGCCAGACGAACTATAAAATAAAAACTATTTAAAAAAAATGCAGATAACTTTAGCACCTTCTTTTAGTAACGCATTAGTTGTAAAGGTGTGTTAACTGTATAAATCAATAGCAAAAATCAATAGCAAGAGTCAAAACACATTCTAGAGTGTCCCAAATGAGTAAAACGCTGAGTGAATAAAATAAATACTCCTTACGAAATAAAAACTTTGTCTGCTCATTAAACACTCAAAGGTAAACTTAGAACATTCTACCTAAGCCAATCTTAAGAAAAAGAACGACGTAAAAAGGTACCAAACAAATATGCGTATAATTACAGTATGCTTTTAGACTAGGAATCCAACGGTGTCGTAGTACTTATTTTTTGTAGTTCATACTATAGAAAATTCAGCCTTGCCCAAATTAATTTCATCGTTTTAATTTAATAATTTTACAATTTATTATAAAAGCAACAATAAATTGATCCTTTGTTTTCAGGGAAGTTCAAGTAAAGGGCAATGTTGGTTAGGCATTAAGAGAATCTTCTTTTCTTAGGAATTCTCAAATTTATTATGACACTTGGATCAAGCGCTTTTAAAGAGGTAGCAGCGACATTCGTTCCAATCCTCACAGGCTTATTTTGTAATTATTCACTAGACGGCCGAACTGAAATTCTGTAATGCTTAGTAATATAATGACAAACAATATTCAAAATATTAAATTAAATTTGGATTTGGCATAAAATTGGAATTTCTAATAGAATAGTCGATACAAAGTAAGTAATGAATATAAAGAGCTAACTCTATTTTAATATTGATTTGGGGTTTTAATGACATCTTCTATACTTGGATTTTTAATTTATCTATTATATATAGTCTTCCATGGAAGGAAACAAGCAAACTAAATAGAAGTGGACGTTGTTGTTTGTGAGGTTCAAAAAATTACAGCTACCCCAGCAAACACACAAATGAAAATCATAGTTAAGTAAATACTACTAGGATTATTGCGACTAAGGATTATTTCGGAAATATTATAGGCGTCGTAAGAGTGGAATACTTTCGTTCAATTTCATTTCAACCATGATGACAATAACATAAGCATTCCAGGTACACAAACGTCTGATATTATTTGTGCCATAATATACATTTAATTTAAACTGAAATAAGATTTGTTTTTTATTAAAATTTAAATAAAAAAAACAAATTACTTTCTTCCAGTCTTGAACATAATATCGTCAGTGAAGAACCAAAATGACCCATATCCAATTTAAGCTACATTCAAAATGAGCTATGTCATAAAAACAAAATGAGAAACATGCGTAAAATGGTAATTAGGAGATTTTGATCAACGTAAAATGTTCTATTTACATGTTTTTCGACGATGCAAAATGTCCTATTGGCATGTTTTTAAAAAGGTGCAAAATGTTCTAATTCCATGTTTTTGAAAAGATGCAAAAATTTTTAATTAAAAGGATTTTAAAAAGGTGCAAAATGTTCTATCAACTTATTTTTGAAAAGTGCAAAATGTTCAAATTCCATGTTTTTTAAAAGTGAAATTTTGTAGTTACATATTTTTGGAAAGTGCTCAATATTGTATTGAAATGCTCTCAAGACATATTTGAATATTTTTGTAGATAGTGGATATTGTTTTTAGCTAATAATGGATTTGGGTCATTTTGGTTCTTCGCCGACGATATATAACATATTACCTACATTATATTAGCTCCCAATTTATTTCCACAAAGTGTATGTTAGACAACTTTGGCCTTGGCTATTCTATGGCAATATCACCAAAGCTCCCTTGTCCCTCTTTATTAGGTTATATGACAGAAGCCAGCGCTTACAAATCAAAGAGACAACAAAAAACTCAACGCATAAGATAATAAAGCAAAGAAATACCATTTGCTCATGTAATAAATGGCTCCAAAGAATAACCTTCAGCCTGAATTGGTTACTTTCTTAAAACACATAGCTCACAAAATTATAAGAGTGTTGAAAATATTATTTGTACTCCAAGCAGTAAATCCTTACGGTGCAGAAAAGACTAATGTTATTTTCACACCTCAAATTGCAGGGTGTGTTGAAAAGGGATTCAAATTTGGGCATCTTATTGCAATCCATCCATTCGAGTGGGATGACACCTCGAGGCGTCCAAAATTGTCCGGATGCAGTAGCATTCGAACAATGTTTTGGTATTTCCACATTTGTGTCACTATGTTGTATTTTACATTCCTTGTTTTTCAGTTTCTACGATTTCAAGTATTGAAAGAAGCCACAAACTTTGAGCATCTGTTTACAACGTTTGCATTGTGGATGTGTGGAATTCTGCCCTGCAATCAAATTGCAATTCTGTGGAAACGAAATCAAATAGCTAGTGGTATCGCAGCTGCTATTGATTCGTGTGAAGATTTTGAACGTACTGTCACAAAAATTTTTAATTTTTTGTATTTATTTTAATAAACAAATTCTATTATTATATTAACTAACGAGGGAATAGTTTTACATGGTACGCGCCAATTTCAAAAAGTCGTATCTACAAAAATCAGGCTAATTTCAAATAGTAGGGATCCAAAGTAACTTAATTGCATTTTGCTTTGTTTGGTCACAGTAGCCCGCCAAAGTTTTAAAAAATTCAAATTTAAATATTTTGCCGCCCTGTAACTTCTACAGTTCTCATCTGATTTTGACGAAATTTGTTTTTTTCTAACGTTTAGACTCTTTTCTACAAAGTAATTTCAGGATTTTTCAAAATTCGAAAATTTTCATTTTTTCGAAAAAATTGGTCGATTAAATTTGGCCTTAAAATGGATATTTTTTCAAAAATGTGTCGAAAAAATGAAAATTTTCGAATTTTGAAAAATCCTGAAATATCTTTGTAGAAAAAAACAAAACAAACTTTGGGGTTAAAAACAAGTTCAATTTTCGTTTATTTGAAATCCTAGACGCACTGGTAAGTGAAGATGTAAAAAGTGTCAGCTTGAACTTGCAAGCAGGAAGACGTCTCACTTAAAGACTCATCTAAAGAGTGCAATCCTGAAGTGTATATTATTATTGGTCAAGCAGATCAAAAGAAATGTGAACCAGAGAAAAGACCCTTAGAGTTAGAACAATTTGCGTTTAAAATCATGTAGTTATAACAACTTGCATTTGAATTCATATAATTAGACCTGTTGGCGACTAAAATCTAGTATTTAGTTGATTTTTTAAGTCATGAAGCTAGAGCAATGCGCATTTTAAATACATGTAGTTAGAACCATTTGTAGTTTTAAAATTCATGAAGTTTGAAGGTTTTGCGTTTAAAAATATGCAATAAGACCAATTAAGACTTTTAATAACTATGGTATTATGAACCGTTTAGCTAAGCTCAAACGCTTATATAAATCAAAAGTGGAGCATAGCAGATTTGCCTCTCTTAGTAAAAATGGAAGTTAGCGGATTTGCTTCTAGCAAATAGTGGAAGTTAAAAGATTTGATATTTTGCACACGATATGTGCTTCAAAACCATATTTTTTGTTTTTTCAGCTTTATTCAGCCCAAAAGTAATGAAAAACGTTATCGCAAGTTTTTTAAAGTCAACATTGTTCTTCTGCATCGATTTTGTTAGCTATTTTTAAAATATTGAAATTAAAGTCCTTTTATAATCGTTGTTTGCTTTTAAGCTGTAAGCCAAATCCAAAGCCAATTTTTTTTGGCTTTTTTCAGCTAAGCTAAATCCAAATCCTTATTTTTAATTTCGACTTAAGCCAAATCCGAATCCGAATCCGAATTTTAAAAAACATGAAAGCTGAATCTAAATCAAAATCTCTTGTTTTTAGCTTAGCATCCCTGGGTGTAACAACTTACATTTTGTAAATACTAATTATAATATGACAGGTAAATACGTCCTTGCTCAGGCCACATCACCCAAGATCTTGAAGGTCTGCTATATGTTCATGCTGTGGGTATTCTACGGATTTTGGGGGACTGCAGTATTGTCATGCCTGTATTGCTTAACATTCCCACAAGCCCCTGGGTTTGTTGCTTCTGTTCTGCTGCAACGATGTGAAAATAATGTTGAGATCTATCAAGGCGTTGATTTTCGTAATGCTACAACTGTTCCCATTGTAGCTCTCTCTTTTGTCGTTTTTGTCTACGTGGTGCTCAATTTCTTGTCGACATGCTTTCTGCTAATATTTGCATACGTTCCGTTTTCGTTTATGTGCTCTGTTGCTGTCACTGAGCTCAGGTACGCTCGCTTTTCATTTAACTTACTGTAATATTAATTATGAATTGAGTTTAAAATGATTGCTGTTAATGTCAATAAATAGCTGGAACACAAATACGATGACAAAGGAAGTTCTAAGAAATTGGGATTCAAAAATACAAGTTTATACTCAACTTTCGTTGAGCTTTGAAGCGCTTGTAGACTTGGCGTCATTTCCTATTTCCTACAACAAGGCATTGATTAGTTCTTTTGGGGTCTTTGCCGCGTATGGAATGCTCAACTACTCAGGGGTATTATCATTATTGGGTGGTGCCATTTTCAGCAGTGCCATTCTTTATCTTTTTGTCTTGTTTAATGTGATTGCCTTGCTCTACACGGCCACATGCGACCTCCTTCAAGAATGGAAACTGGAGATGGAGCTGCTCCACAGAAGCCAGAGAAAACTTAGGTCAATGCAACTTGCAGCCATTCATCCTTTTAAAATCTTTCTTTTTGGCAGAAGTTACTTTGTGGACAAGCCAATGTTATTGTCGATGGGTCAAGCTATGCTTGAGTCCTTAGTGAGCATGCTTATGCTCTCTCCTTAGAGCATCCATGGGATACATAGTAGCAAAAATGTAGACATGATTAATTTAAAATGGCAATTTATATTCAAAATATCAATTTGAATTTGAGTTTTAATATTCAATAATCATAATGATAATATTACAATGTTGATGTAGCAATTGTGCCTATAAATTTTGAATTTCAATAAAAATCAAATATAAAGCATTACATTAAAATTGAGGTTATTGGGTCGTTCTTTAAAGTAGTATTTGTTTGCTATTTTGCTAACCGCGTATTCGGCGAGCTGTGAAGAGGTATCACTTGGTTTGAAAACAGTACTTAGGTCATGCAACATGTAACACCCAGATTTCGCAAATATGCATTTAAAAAATAAGGCTACTTTAAAATAGCACAGATCCAAAGTTACTCGAATGCATTTTCTGTTGTTTCGCCACAAGGGCCCACTAAAGTTTAGAAAATTCGAATTTTAAAACTTTGCCACTGTATGACTTTAACAGTTCTCATCTGATTTTGATAAAACTTGAAGTTTTCTAATCCTTATAGGCTATATTCTAAATTTTCATAAATTCAAGATTTAAAAAAAATCTAAAGTTTAATTTTTCCAAAACAAATGGTTTTTAAAATTGCACCTCAAAAATATGGGGTTTTTGCAATTTAAAAAAAAATAAAAATTTTTGAATTTTGAAACATACTGCAAGTACTTTTAGCGCACATGCCCACTGGTACAATAGTGACAGCCTGCTAGTATGAGTTTACAATTTAGTAAATAATTTTGAAAGCACACATTGATTAGAATTCAATTTTGTAATGTTGTTCATACATTTATTCAAAAAAACAGGCAACGTATGAAAATATCACTAATGAACGCTCAACTTTTGAGATTTATACACACAAGAAACTACCAACACAAAGGAAACAAACACACTCCGGCCCCATTGCTACTCAAAAAGGAAAATGTTCAGCAGGGAAATGTCTACAAGGAAATTGCCTTGGGTAACGGCATTGGAGTAAATTGTCCCAGGGAATAATATTTAAACGGAAAATGTCCAGGTTAATAATGTTAAAGGGAAGCTGTCCAGCAGTGGCGGACTGGTTACTTTTAGGGCCCGGGAATTTTTAATGACGAGGTTCAGTGATCAGGGGGCCCACACTGAGCCGAGGGGCCCAAGACTCCCGTTTACGTAATGTATAAGGAATTGGGGGCCCATCGGAAATTTCCCGAAATTGCTTATGGCCAGTCCGCCCCTGCGTCCAGAGGTGAGATGTCCGGATGTCCGGGAGCAAAATGTATGGTGTTGCGGCGTGGCGGGATAGTGTCCAGTAGAAAAATGACCAGAGGGAGAGTTCTCCCATACCGGCTGTAGTAGTAATAAAAGTGCCTATGCAAGAATAAGAATTCGAATGTCGCAAAAATTATCGATCGTTTGAGCAAAATGTATTAGATGGAATTAGTCGAACCCAAATCGGTTTCGTACCAGACCAGATGAAACTTTAAACAAATTAATAAGAATTTACAACAGACTTTCCACCGTGGGTCTTTCTTAATTTTTGTTGATGGACACATACATTACTGGAAAAAATTATTTCAATTATATCATTAGGTAGGTAGATATGTGTTAGCCTCTCGGAGTATTTATTAGAATTTATTTGTATCTGTTCATTTGTAAACAGAAAATATCCATTTTAAATTTGAATAATTATGAACAGTTAAAAAAAATAGTCAATGGGCTGGATGCGTCAAATGTGGTAAATGATCTATTGTACATGTTTTTTAGATGCGCTTAAAGGTTTTAGTTACTTGTTTCTAAAAAAAGTGAAATACAGCATTTACATATTAGACAGAATGTATACAGTAATATGTTAGTACATTTAGATCTCAGCTTAAAAATGCAAAGTTACCTATACAAAAATTTCTCTCTTCACAAGAATATCCTTATTAATACGTTGCCCCAAATTTGAAAAAAGTAATTAACAAATATCTATATAGAACTATGTGTACATTGTAGTCCTTACATTACTATTATTTCAAACGTTAAACATTTGTGTGCGTTAATTATAGTAGTTAAGTAGAATAACAAAATCCCCTTAGGCATAAAGAATTTGCCATTGCCGTTGTATTTCTTTTTTTTTTGTGGAGAACTACGATTTCACGTGACTAAGTTGACTGAGGCTAGAGCTGGACCATGTTGACTTTATTCATTATTGTAGTAATAAATTATTGTACAAATCACCTAAAATGGAATTTAAAAACATAAAACATTTTTGTAATTAATATGTTTACTTTGCTATTCAGAAAGCTGTAGTTAACTTACCAAGATCTCAACCAAATGCAAATTGTAGTTTTTGCACTGCCTATACAGAAAAGTGACTTTTAAGTGGAATTTGAAATTTTTTGGTAATTTTTTTTTAAATTTTGATTTAAATTTTTAAATGATGATAAGATTTAATAAAATGAAAATATTTAAAAAATTTAATGTTGTTCTAATTCATACAGTAAAATAAACGAATTATTTAAACGCATTACCTGACAAAGTGCGTAGTTCAGGTGTTCCGCCTTGTTCCACTAGGTGATTAAGTTGAGCCTTCAATCAAAATTTTCCAAAAAATTAGGGGTTCAAAATAAGCTTCTAGAAAAATTAACAGGCCGAGCATTATAAGAATTTCTGGGACGTTAGCCACTTTGAACTTTGAGTGAGTCAAAGTCCAAAGTGTTTCCAGGATAAACCACGTGGAGGTCTCCCATTTTGTTACCCCATGAGTTTTTTTTAAACAGGGTTTATCTCCTCCCTGTCTCTCATCTCTTTTTTTTGTGTTTGCTGAGAGTTTTGACGTAGAATGAAATCACAGCTCTTTTTTAGGAAAAACTTTTTTTTCAATTACTCATACACTGTCATATTTAGTAAGTATTCATAATTCGTAAAACGAACTCAGCAAACTCTGTCCCGTTTTTTAGGCCTATACATAATACATATAGGAAACACAGGGACAGATAATTGGTTTTAATTGTTGAATAAAAATGAAAGCAAAATAACTATAATGACGACCGTTTTTCTTTGACAGTGGCTGTTTTGTATAAGTTTGTCGTGGACAAAATGCAAAATGGCATATCTAAATTCTGAGCTAAAAATTAAAATGTACTAATTATTTATTAAACGTAAAAAACTCTCATTTTATTAAAATAAAAAATGTCAAAAAACGTATTAAAAAAAATTACTACCTAAATTGAAGGCTTTACATTTTTTGAAAAATGTCTGACAAAAATAAGGGACCTAAAATTTAGCCTAGCTAAGCTTTTGTAAAAAAGCAGTAGTTCTATATAGATGGGAAACAACGGCAGTGTAATTAGTAGTACTAAAATTGCCTACAATAATTAGGCTGTTCTCTTGTCGCCGTGTCTATCGATCGTTAGCTAGCGCAGAAAAAGTGATTGACGTACAGGGAATCAGTGGAACGCAAAGATCAGTTTCGTACCATGCGAAACCGTGAACGGACTAATGAGCATTCACCACCACACATCCACTGTTCGTCTTTTCCTTTCTTGTTGTGACAAAAGTTATCCTACTAATGGTCTATAAAATCCTCCCCAATTCCTAACTGCCTGGAGGTTGCGGGTTCAATCCCTGCTGAGGGCAAAATATTTTCTTGGACTTTTTTTCCTGATTTCTACCTGTCAAACTAATCTATCTACCTATGCTATTGGGAATCAAAAACAATACGCACATAAAACATTTTGCACTTTTAAAAAAAAATAAAATAAAATATTTTCATATTTTAAAAAAATAATGAAATAAAACATTTTGCAATTTAAAAAAATAATAAAATAAAATAATATTTTCTAAATTTTTTAAAACTCATCAATATTAAATTTTCCTTAAAAAAAATGTATAAATAAAACATTTTGCACGCTTTAGCGGACGTGTAAAAAACACATTTTGCACTCCTTCACCAACTTTATGAGTAACATGTAATATTATAGCAAGCTTGCGCAGATTTTAAAAGTTTTTAAAAACTCACAAATTTTCATAACCTGTAATTAAAATTTGATTAAGTTACACGCACCATCCTTCATTATATATACCTTGTTTTTGTAAGTTAAAATACGAGGGTTTTGGTTAAAACATCCGGAAGATTTTACCTGACGCTTCGAAAGCGTATTTCAAATTGTATTTGTTTTTTTGCAATCTTACTCATGGACGTTGCCATATATGTAAAGAGTAAGGATTGGAATACAATTTGAAAAAAACTGTTTTTGCCAACGTTTTATCGCAGAATAGCTATTTGACATAGTTGACTTAATTAATTAATTAAAGAAAAAACCTCGACCCAACCAAAATGCGAAGAAAATCCAAATCCAAAGCAAGTACAACTTGACAGGGAGCCTTTGAGTCTCCAAGAATTAGTAGTTCCAAGAAAGATGACCTTTCAGAAATTTCCCAAGGAGTAATTTGGACTTTAAGATGTTTCAATTGCTAGGACCGATGATCGAAGACAGATGTTGTTTTAGGTGTAGATTTTGTTTTACAAATAGCAGTTTCGTCGAATTTTTGTGATTTCACTCCTCCTCTGTATGTAGTATGTGTACCTTGACTATGCAAGAAATTTTTGGTTGGTATTTTTAAAAGTTCTAACACTGATCAAGTAGCACTTCCCTATCGAATTGTCCGAACCAAAAACAGTAAAATTTCGTAGTAGTAGTAGTAATAATGAAGTAAATTGAATAAAGATTTTGAAATGTAGAGTTGAAATAAATTTTCCGAATTTGTTTTTTTGGTGAATATGAGTGAATAATGAAATTGAAATTTTTAAGAAAAAATTTTGGAGGAGTGAAACCTGAACAGAAGATATCTCAATGAACTTTGTCAAGAGACTGCGAGGTGTGGAAAAGTTTGAGAGCTTCACGACTCACGACGAGTGCGGAGATGAGAATTCACTTGTTGTTCTGCGTCTGTCTTCGTGCCTATCGATCGTTAGCGCAAGAGATGAAAAGCCGTGGGAGAGCTGTGGAACGCAGCCGGGTTCTTCGCCACGAGGAAAAAAACTGGAAAGGGTCGTGCATAAATTTTGTTACTGGTAGGATTGGTGATGGAGCACTATGATAAAGATAGCCGTTTATGCAATGGCGAGGGCGATGATAGGGGAAAGACAAAGGGTAATGAAACTTGTGATTTTTGCATGACATTATTTATGGACTACCCCACGCTGGTACTGGTACTGGTACTGGTAGTGGCACCGGCACCGTGAGGAACATGCTAAACAGAATGCATTGCCACATCCATCGGCATCGGATTTTATTTTTGTCTCTTTATTTTTTATATTTTGGCAAGCCGGTCTAATGTAAATTCCAACCAACTGACTGTTGCAAGTTCAACTTATTTGGGTGAGCACTAGAGGTGTGGTAAGCACGAGCTATTTTCTAAGCTATTTTAGATCGTTTTTGTACCAGTCACCGGCAGGACGTATCATACAAAAACTTTTTACCTCTAATAATTATTCTTTCAGATACACACGTGTACAACAGTGCGGTGTGAAGTATCAAAATCAGATATCAACTTTGCACTAAACTCAAAATGCACTATCTAATTTTTTAAATTTTTATTTATTGCTATATGAAATTTAGAATTACATTTTTTGAAAACATTACATAAATAAAACAATTTGCACTTTTCTAAAACTTAAAAATAATAAATGGTAATAAATTACGTCTATGTATTGAATTTTGAAAATTCTAAAAAAATACAAATTTAATTTTTTACACATTTGAAAAATCAATAAGGTAGAATAATTTGCTAATGTACTTTTTAAAATGTGTAAACAGAACTTTGTGCATTTTTCAAAAACACGTGTAATTAGAATTGATTTTGAAAATTCTAATAAAAAGTAAATACAGCTTTTTGCAGTTTAAAAAAAAAGTGGTTTGCATGTTTTAAAAACGTGTAAATATAATACCTTTAGGATTGTTTAAAAAAATATAATATTAGAACATATTTTAAATTCTAAATACAAGTAAATAGAACGTTTTGCACTTTAAAAAAATTTACATACAATAGTTTGCAGCTTTAAAAAAAAACGAATACATTTTAAAACATTTAAAGTTTTTACAAAAAAAATTTGTACCCACCTAGCTACATTAAATATTTCACAAATTCCATGAAAAAGTAAGTATAGCTTAAAATAAAAGTTGGGTGAACCGAATGGCAATACTTTAATGCATAAATAATTACATAATTAGTTCATTTTAATTCCTGTTCTTAAATCGGATACAGCTTATTTTGATTCTTCACCCACGACATAACTTAATTTCCAGCCCCCGAAAAACTAATGTGTTTGCTCCGAAAGGACTGCTCTATTATTCCTTTGGTCGCTGGTGTACGTTGCATGGTCGTAGTTCATAAACAGGGGAAATGTAATTAGCTATTATTATTTGTAGTCGTGTTTTGACATTTCCCAAGCTGGCAATTTCCCCACAATAAACGCCTGTAAATGGATCTGAATCTGTAGCATTAAAAATAAAAAGGTACGAAAACGGGTAAATTTATACCAAGAATAGTTCATAAATGACGTCAGCCAAGTTATTACTCATTTACGACCCACCCACCTCCATCTCATCCCCTTTGCATTGCGTAGTAAAGATACATATCATGCATATGACATTAATCAATACGCGACTAGACCCTTTGCCTACCCTATAGGTGACGCCCTTTATGGACGATCCCCAAGGTACATAAATATTTACTGAAAACGAAAAACATGACAGAATGACAGATATGCTGGGAGCTGGGACGGACGGAAACGGAAAGTGAGAGGTACGGAGTAAATTCAGAATTCTAAAATACCGAGAGACACAATACATTAGACATGCACACATTAATCAAATACCAGTAGTACCAGTGCCAGTACCGGTGCACATTAAATAAATTACATGTTAAACCAAGAGGCATCCCGTAGTCGGACTAACTAGCCAAAATTATCCCCAAAAACATTTCCTCGTAAATTAGATCAATAAATCAATATTGAAGCTATGGAGACGTAAATCAAGACTGTAAATAGCAAAGTTCGAGATAAAGGACCATTTTAAACTCTCACTTGCCAAAAAGCTCAACTTTCTATGCTTCTTGCTGTTTTACCTCCGTTTGTTAAGTAAAAAAAAATACCCGATTTTACCATTAGGAAAACCCCTTAAATATGAAATGACTAGTTTATTTTTCTAAATATTGCACACGTGAAGTGTCATATGAAAAATTGATATGTTAATTTCCTAGTAAGGCGTATGTAAATTAAACATCATTATTTTACAACTTTGACATACATGAAGTTCTATTCGGACTAATTAAATAATTATATAAATTATTTACTACAACGCAACGATAAGTAACTTCTTGTACTATTCTATTAGGGACTGAATAATTATAATCTTTTGCACTTTTTAAAAACATGCCAAAAAACATAAATAATTTTCCTAAACTTATAAAATATTTTTGCTAGCTTCTCGAGAAACAAGTAATAAAAAAATTTTGCACTATTTAAAAAAAAATGTAAATAAAGCAGTTGGAGTTTTTTAAAAAATGTTAAATAGATTATTGTAGATTGTTCAAAAATTTATACATTTTCCAATTCTGAGAACATAGGTTATAGGTATACATAGTAAAAAATATAATATTCAAAAAACGAAAAAAAAACTTTACGCGTTTTGTATTTAGATACATAGAATATTTGACACTATTTAAAAACTTACAATTTTTAAAAAACAACATGCCTATAGAATATTTTACAAATTCACATAAAACATGTAAACATAATAAAACATGTTGTAATTTTTTGAAAAATGTAAATAGAACAGTTTGTATTTTTTTCTAATACCTGAAACTGTAGCACATTTAGGAATTCCAAAAACAGGTAAAAATAGAAAATTTTGCAAATTCCGCAATGAGCATATGCCAAGAATATCTCTTGTTTCTTCCACAAATAGGCAAAAAATAAACATTCTGAACTTATGAAAAAAAAACGGTACCGGGATTAGTCGGCCCCGCATCTCTGGGCCCCACAGCAGTCGGCCCCGGAGTTCTTGGCCCTGAGTATTCTGGGCCCCGAAATATATTTGGCCCTGTCGTTACTGGGCCCCATTATTTACTTCACTGTCCGGCACTTGCTCTTGCATTACGTACATAAAATGTAAATAGCATACTTATCTTACTATCTATACTTTAGCTGTTACTGTTCGACAGAAGAAGTATTGATAAGATTAATTTGATTTTCAAGGAACAGAGTGTAGGAACTTAGTGTACTTAAATAACGAATGTACTTGCAGACGTGGCAGTAAAGTCATGTCGAGTCATTCCTGTGGTTCCCTATTTAGTTCATTTCAGTTGTAACAGAGTCGGTTGCAGTGCACACTGCATTGCTTTTTAAACGTAAAATGGATTTTGAATTAGAATTTGAGTTAACTGTTGATGATTATAACAGTAACAGTGAAACAGAGGAGATGGAAGTTGGAAAGATTTTTGCAATTGCCCCTAAAAGAGGACCAGGTCGTCCAAAGAAAGTTACCAGTCCAGCAAGTTGTAGGCGCATCGTTACCGCAACAAAACGACCAACAAAAAATCCGGCGCTTTGCGCCGGATTTGTTGACCGGGGGCGGGCCCGAAGTAGATGCTGAGCTTCAACAAATGCGCAACACAATTTATGTTACGCTAAAAGATGATATTAGATTTATGAAAGCTCCCCTACCATCAATAAGCCATATACGAATGTGCGTAGCATGTAGTTAAATATAGCCGAATAATGTTGACAAATTGCACCATTCACAAATGACGTCATTTATAGAGGCTCTTTTACCATCAATAAGCCATATATGGAAGTACGTGGCATGTAGTTAAATATAGCTGGAAAATTTGTAAGAATTGCCTAATTCACAAATAACGTCATTTATAGAGCCTCCTCTACCACCAATAAGCCATTTACGAATGTACGTTGCAAGCAGTTAAAAAAATAATAATACTTAGATGAAGGTATTTGTAAACGATCTGTGTATGTATTCTTGTAACACCCCTGCGTTCAAAGTATCTGTTTGCCTAATTTTTAAACAAATGCAGAGCGGAACCCTAAAATAGTGATACTTAGATGACGTCATTTATGGAAGATCCCAGTATGAATACTGCAGGCATTCCATAATATGGGTACCCGTTTACCTCATTTTAAAACTGAAGACAGGCGGGATACTTGAAATAATAATGTTTAAACAACGCCATCTATGAACGATTTCCCTATGAATACTAAAAAAATCATATGTTGAGGTCATACGTCCACCTAATTTTTGAACTTATTACAGTAGGGATCTCTAAAATAGTAAAATTTGAATGACGTCATTTACGGACGATCCCCGTATGTAAGATTGAAAATTCAATGTTAAGTATATAAGGTAACTTAATTTTAGAACTAAAGGCATGTGAATTTCTAAAACGGTAAAATTTGTATGACGCCCTTTATAGACAAACCCTTCATGCATACTAGTAAAATCTTATGCTAAGGATATATGTCAACCTAATTTTTAAACCTATGACAGTGGGGATTCCTAAAACAGTAAAATTTGTATGACGTCATTTTTGAACGATCCCTGGATGCATACTAGTAAAATCCTATAGTAAGGATATTTGTCAACCGAATTTCTGAACTGTTGACAGTAAGGATCCCAAAAATAGTAAAATTTGTATAACGTCATTTATGGACGATCCCTAAATGCATACTAGTAAAATCCTATGTTAAGGATGTATGTCAACCGAATTTCTAAACTTATGACAGTGGGGATCCCTAAAATAGTATAAATTTTTATGACGTCATTCATGGACGATCCCCGCATGCATACTAGTAAACTCCTATGTTAAGGATATATTATGTTAACGGAATTTCTAAACTTCTGAAAGTGGGGATCCCTAAAATGGTGAAAATTTATATGACGTCATTTATGGAAGACCCCTGCATGCATACTTGTAAAATGCTATGTTAAGGATATATTTCAACCGAATTTTTATACTTATGACAGTGGGGATCCCTAAAACAGTAAAATTTGTATGACGTCATTTATGGACGATCCCTAGGCTGCATTGTTAACGTCTGTAAAATGATGAGGAAGGAGTTTTCTGAATGCCTGAGCTGGTATTCGAAGAGTGGACCCCCGTCATGAGAACGCATATTTTCCAATTTTACATTGCAGTGTCAAACCAACGACCACTATACCAGTCTGCCCTGTGAACGTACATATGTCAGCAGTACATTTACTTGTAATGGATATTGGTGAAAATTTTCCATGTGTATTTCTAACGGCGAAACTTGACAAGCTCTCAGCTCCATATGTACCTTCCATGTATTTTTCGCCCTTTTTTTTTTATCTTGAAACATGGATTTGATTCTTTGTCAGTTTAACTGTTAATTGCGAACAAACTATGAATTCAATAATAACCAAAAACTATACAGCACTTCTCCCTCGCTTTTCTGGGCTATTACAAGTTGTTTTAATTTAAAATCTTCAAAAATGCGACCTGTAGCGTGCGACCAACACCCCTGGGACAGACAGACAGACAGACAGACACCAGACACCAGACCAATAGATGCTTGCTCAGCATCTAAAAACCGGGTACAACCACCGTCTCATCCAGTCATCGAATTACCAATACGTCCACGTGGACGGCCAAAAAAATTAATTTAAACAAAACTTGTGCTTTAACCAGTTATTGACGACCATTCTTTACCAAAGCGACGTAAATTAACGATTTACTTACGCAGAAATATTAGACGTACAATGATACACGTTAAATGTACATATTTCCGTCGTTTTTTAAATCTTTTTTTTAAACACTATTATTTTAATGCATTACTACACCTTTAATAAATTGACGAAAGCTGATTGACAACCAAAATTCAATCATTGATCATTGTTCATATTATTTCTTGACGGGGACCAATACACAAATATTTGGACCCACTAACGACGGGACCGAATATATTTCAGGGCCAAGAAATCTAGGGGCCAAGAACTCCGGGGCCGACTGCTGTGGGGCCCAGGAATGCGGGGCCGACTAATAACCGAACCAAAAAAAAACAACATTTTACACATTCGTAATACTGCAAAGGTTGTGCTTCGCCATATAGCTCATTTTGATTTTTCCTTATATTTAATAATCAAAATTTAAATTCTTTGCGTACTATAATATAATATTATCATGCATTATTTTTAAGCTAATAAAGAACTGTTTTATATTTTGCAGCACGAAGATTCCTCCTCATTTTCTGGTTCGTGCATTGCTTAGAATTACTTTTAGTTCATGTGTGAGGATAAAGCTGTACTTTTGCTTTGCAACTATTACTATTACACAAATAATTTCACATAATTATGTGGTGCAAAGTTTAAGTAGCTCTATATAGTTTTTTTAATTTGCTCATTAATTTCAAACTTTCTGACATAGAATGCTACCATAGATGTAGTTACATCTCGGACCTTTTAAAAGTGGCAAGGATAAAAAAAAACATGTATGTAAATATGATTGCAATGTAGATCATAATTGACATTCCCCAAATAATAAAGTTTGTACAACCAATTCAGTCCCATCTCATCACCTTGTCATTGCGTAGTAAAGATACAATCAATGCATGTTATCAATCCATACCCGACGATATCCACTAAATGCCCTACCGTTGACATCTTTTATGGACGATCCCCAACGTACATCTATGTGTATAAGTATTTACAGACAGCAAGACAAACGTTCTGGGATGAAGGAGTGAGATAAATGGAGTAGGTTCAGAATTCCAAAATCTGTAGCACGACACACGACACACGACACACGACACACTGAATTACACATACAAACAAAACTAGAATACCAGTACATTAAATAATTTGCGATTTTGTTAGCAAGAAATATTCAGATCTGGATTTTAATTTCATGAATATAATTTAATAAGAAACAGGTTTGGGTTTCGATTTCGTTAATGTAAAAGTTTTAGATTCGTATTTTAACTTCCCTAGTTGAAAAATTATAAATTCAGTTTAAGACATGTATTCTTCTTTTGCGTGTTGTAAATATTAATACATGTACTGTGGAACTTTGGACCAGCCCAGGGAGTATTTTTTGGTACTTTTATTGAAACCATTTGTAATTTTTACAACAAAGCAGTATGTTAAGAATTTATTTTTGATTCTATACGTTGCCTCAAATTTATCTTTTTAGTTATAACTGTATCATGGTATCACTCTAAGCAAAATTTACAAAATCAAACTGGATCGAATTGAATTCTTCCCCTGCACGAATGAGATGTTCTTTGAGCGCTAGACGGTAGTAGAACACGATGTAGAAGGAAAACAAGCGCTTTGCTGTCATAATGAGGAAAAATACAAATAATGCAGCCATCTCGTCGCTCCCGGCAAGAATGAGGTACAGCAATAATAGGAGACGAAATCCGAAGGCAACAATTGTGAATACTTCCACACTCAACCAGATTATAATAAAAACTTGCTTTTTCTATAATCCAACAAACGAGAAGTCTTATACAAGATATTATTTGCATAATTATTCAGTTCAAAGTTAAGTATGCTTTGTTCAACTGAAAATATGTAGTTTAGTATTTTAAATAAATTAATTTAAGTCGTCTTACAAAATGCAACCCAGAATAAAGAATGCATCCAACAACACAGTAAATACATTGCACAACAGCAGCTAAGGCAGGGTGAGGAATTATAAATAGTAACTTCCAATCTACACAAGTAACAGAATCACCAATAAATAAATATGAAATTCTTATATTGATTTTATTAGTAAAAATAAATCTTCCAGGTCTCGATATATGCTAGGTAATCACAGAAAATATTGACTATCACACTGACATTTTATACGAGTCAATACGTGCGACTTAAAATAAGCAAATGCTAGTAAATAGATTAACTAACAAGAGTCTTACACTGCTATTCATTTTAATGCATTAAATCATCAGCATAAAGCACACCGCACGAAATACTGACTCGAAAAAAAAGCTTTGTCTGTATAATTTACCACTATCGAAACCTAAAGTTTGAATTGTGAAATTGCAAATGAAAAATTAAAAAAAAGCCTTATTGTTATAAATATTATATAATAAAAACAGCAATTTACGTTACCGTCTACAGGTCCATTAGGATCAGGGTCAATGCCAAGTAATCCGTAAAATAGAACAAGTTCTGCAGAAGTTTGCCTCCTACTTGTTAGATCGTACCCAGAAGAAATAATAAGAATGCGAAATAAATCGAGTATAGTCAAATAGAACAAAGCCATGGACATTATCTAAAGATTAAACAAAAAACAGTTACAGTTTAGCAAGTAGTGTTGTGATATCAACTCCAAAGCTGTCACTTCTATTCACATAACTAGATGTGTATGTGCAATCTGTCTGAGACACGGTCTGAAGCCCATTACTATTTGTGATCTATTAAAAATTTATTTCCCTTATGGCGGGGGTCCACGGTTCGAACACCGGCTCAGGCAATCAGAATTCTCCTTCCTCACTACTTTACGGATTCCTATGTATTACTACAGATCAAGGATATGCCTAAGTAAATGGGCTATAGATGGTGACGGATCGTCCATAAATGTCGTCCTTCACAGTTTACAGTTTTGGGTACTCCCATTGCCAACTTTAAAATTATTTCCCACCTATTTTAACTGCATGTCGCGATTATATCTATATAGCTTATAGGTATTCAGGGATCGTCCATAATGACGTCCCACAAATATCGTGGTTTTAGGCACCCTATTGCTTACCTATAATTTTTTCCATACCATTGTAACTACATGTCACGAACATATTTATATAGCTTATAGATATTCAGGAATCGTCTATAATGACGTCCAACAAATATTATAGTTTAAGGAACCCCTTTTTGAACCTATTTTTAACTGCTTGTTACGTACATTCGTATATGGCTTATTGATAGTAAGGGAGGCTCTATAAATGACGTTATTTTTAAAAAGAGCATTTTTTAAAAATGTCCTAGCTTTTTTTGAGTTTCACGCAACGTACATCAATATATGGCTTAGTGATGGCAGGAAAGCCTCCATAAGAGACGTCATTTTTGAATAATGCAATTCTCAAAAATTGTCTAGCTATATTTCACAACATGCTACGTACATTCGTATATGGCTTATTGATGGTAGCGGAGCTTCCGTAAATCTTATGTCATTCTTTGACGTTACATAAATTATCTTGCGCCTTTGTGGAAGCTCAGCATCTACTTCGGGCCCGCCCCTGGTGGACAAATCCGGCGCGACGCGCCTGATTTTTCGAAAATGTGCTGAAGCTGTTTTTAAAAATAAGAAATACGATCAAAAAACCATTTTAATGCTTGTTTCTTTTTTTTTAAGTATTTCATCGACCAAAACTCATTACTGTTAGAGTTTTTCGACGCTGTTTTGGAAACATAAATACCTTATTGAAAATCTTGCTAATGAATTAGTGGGTAATGCTCGTAAGATAATTATTTATGGCAATGAAAAAGTCGTGTGTTTCAACCGACAAGGGAATGGTTTTACATAGTACGCATCAATTTTAAAAAGTAATTTCTACGAAAATCAGGTTACTTTTGAATATTAGGAATCTAAAGTAACTCGACTGTATTTTGCGTTGTTTGGTCACAGTAGCCCGCCAGAGTTTCAAATAATTCTAATTTTAATATTTCGCCGCCCTAAAACTTCTACAGTTTATATCTGATTTTGAAAAAATTGATTTTTTCTAACGTTTAGACACTATCTTAAAAAATACTTTCAGGATTTTTCAAAACCTGAACATTTTCATTTTTTAAAAAAAAGTTGGAAGAAACATTATCTTTATATAAGACTCGCTCTGACAGCTCTGAGGACGACGGACGTCATCGTGAGCAAATTTCAGAGTCCTTTTTCCATTTTGGTTTTTGAGTTGAACATACCGTTTGCGAGTCTACCTAGCAGTTGTGGGTTTAGCGTGTCAGGGCTGTGTCGTTGAGGTTTCTTATCTTCACTTTGGACAACTTTGATATTTGAGATAGCGTATATCTACATATCAAAGCTGTTTTACCATATAGTTGGAACTTACAAGTAGGAAGATTAAGTAACTTTGGTAGAGAGGCAGTGTGCCGCATTCACATTGCTGCTTCACTGAAGTTATTGAAGAATAATCGCGATTCAGACCAAGCACGTTGACCCCAGCTAATAGTACTATCAGCAACTGCTGGAACATTTCTGGTATTTTGTGAATAGGTTTGATTAGTCTCGCTTAATTACATGCAAGTTGGAACTACGTGCTGGTATTTCGAGAATTTGTATAAATTCCACCATTGGCTTCAGTCCTTGATAAATACCATTGCTATGGTCTGATCGAATTGTCAATTCTGTCTGAGCAACTCATAGGCATAGTCATAGTCACAAAATAGTTATACGCTTACAAGGAAATGACGCGACATGACCGACCCAGAATTTGGAAAGACCTATTTCAAAAAATCAGGCTTTTTTTAAATAGTATAGATCCAAAGTAACTCGAGTGCATTTTGCGTCGTTTGCCTAGAATAACGCGGCAAAGTTCAAAAAAATTCAAATTTTAAAACTTTGCCGCCCTGTAGCTTCTACAGTTCTTGACTGATTTTGATGAAATTTGGTTTTTTCTGATTCTAAGGCCGTTATCTATTTTCTAAAATTCGAAAATTTTAATTTTATCTAAAAACTTGGTTAAAAAAACCGAGCCTCAAAAACATAGGTTTCCTAGATTTTTTTCAAAAAGTATAGAATTTTTGAATTTTAAAAAATCCTGAACTCATTTGTCAGAAAAGTGTCTAAACGTTTGTAAAGCTCAGGATTCAATTTTAAAGAAAAATTGAAAAAAAACACTACCTTTAAGGCCTAATTCGAATTGTTTGAAACTTTGGCGGGCTACTGTGAACAAACAACGCAAAATTTAATTGCATTACTTAAATTTTAACTTATTAAAAGAGGACTAATTTTTGTAGACTTCTTAAAATTGGTGCGTTCCATTTTAAACCATTTCATTTTGAGTAATAATTTTTTAAAACTATTTTTTACGATCGTACGATTTGAAGTGCAGCAATTATTTTAGCCCATAATTTTAGCTTCCAGCACCAAAATCGATGTTCATCTGGCTTTGTCAGATCTAGTCCACGAAAGCAGCAGTTTAATGCAAGATTATTTGGAACACTTGTTGCTTCAACAAAGATCCAGGCAGGTATGTGGAGAGATAGCGGCGGAGGTGGACGCGGTTTCGTTAATTTGGAGTAGACTTGCAATCTGCAAAGAATTAGAATTTTTGAATATTTTATTTTATTGTTTTAAAAGTATTTCATAAATTATAGTGTTTACAAAACGCGTACGATTCTTTAATTTTTGTATTCTTGCTTTGTTATTTAACTTATTTTAACTGCAGTTACCTTTTTGGTAATTTGGTCATCGAAAGGTCTAAAAGTTGTTGATTACGGACCAAGTGAGGGTGATCTGCCACTAATGATTTCTTTCTTCTTTTAAGCTCAAATATTTCTGCTGCGAATGCGGCAGCCATTTCAAAATTCCCCTGTTCAAACAAGGATTGGCTTAAACATTGCAAAGTTAAAATTGTGTCGGGATGATACTCACTTAAAGCCTTCCTTCGCCCACTCAGAACGTCCATGAAAAGCTTTGTGGAATCATCAAATTTTCTTTCACTATACAGGACATACGCCCACGCTTGTTTTGTACTAAGAGTAAGAGTGTGCTCCGGTCCTAAATGAGCTGATCGAACTTGAAGGACATGCGCGTACATTTCTATTGCCCTTTCAGTGTCACCTAGGCGGAAGCTTGCATACGCTAGGCTATTTTCTGTTTCTGCTAGTTCCAGGATAGAATAGCCTTGAGCTCCATTTTGATACTTCAAAACCCTTTGCAAAATATTTTGAGCAGTTTCGCGATCACCGTGGTAACTAAGAGCTGTAGCGTAGTCTGATTTCAAAAATAGGGTATCTCTGTGATGAGGTCCCCGCACCTTTTCGTTCGTGTCAATTAATGCCGTGTAAAGCTCAATTGCGTTGTAGTATTTTTCTTGCTTAACTAAGACACGAGCAATCCAAGTTTGAATTTGAAGCTGTAATAGATTAGCAGCAGCTTGTTTATAAATTCCCTCGCTATCTTTAAGAACCTGTTCAAAGAGTCTCACAGCATCGTTGTATTCCCCATATTCATACAAAAGTGCTGCCACCTTGTATCTTAATGTCAAAGCAAATAGGTCACCATTAGAGTTCTGACGTTTTTTATGTTTTATTAAAACGGCGCAAAACGTTTTAAGTGCACCTGCGTAGTCGCCTAAACAATTAATTGCGTCAGCAATGCAGGTTTGGGTAACCAATGTATCAGGATGATTCCTACCAAGCAGTTTCTTTTGGGCGGCGTAAACTCGTACGTAGATGTCCTTAGCATCTGCATACCTTTCTTGTTTCATAAACGCATCCCCTGTTTTCTTTTTTAATGTTAATAAAAGGGTGTGCTTGGGTTCTTGCTGAATGTCTGGTCCTTTCAGTAATGTTCCGTAAATGTCAATGATCGTAGTGTAGTCCATTCTCAGGCCGTAAGATTTGCTAATGCTGCAAATCATTTCTATTGAATGAATGGCTTTTTTATACTCTTTGGTTGAGAGTGATAGTTCAGTCCAAAGACTTGTCACGGCTAAAATATTATCAATTATTTTATTGCATTCTTGAAAACTAATTTCGTTTTGCTTAAGCGTCGTCTCTAAATACTTGACAAGGCCTGCGGTTAGCTCAACAATTACCGCGGCATGATTCATAAATGTTTCTCGAAACAGCATGTTACGTTGCTTTGCTTCAGATTTGAGAGTTTCCTTGACAATGTCCTTAATAAGTAGGTGGATAGCTAACGAGTTGTTTGATTGCTCAATTACAAAGTAGTTTTCAAGGATTTCCAACGCTTGTTCCAAATCATCTTGATCTACCTTGGGAAGAAGTGATGAAAATATTTTAGGAGTGAGGCAAGAGGGGAACAGGTAGGCAGCAAAGCACATGATTTTAATCGCAAAATTTCCATTTTTTAAGTTAAGAATTTTTGTGAAAGTCTCGTTCCAAAGGTGCATCAATGTGAGTTTTTGTGGACCAATTCCTGACGAATTGTCTATTGGCTGGGTCTTCAAAACTGCTCGACCGCTGCAATTTTTGTAATTTTCGATAAAGTCTCTTATTCGATAAGTTTTGTCAGCTGACGTCTTTTGTCTCTTCAAAATTACAGCCGTTGCCGCTTGTAAAGCAAAAGGAATAAAGCTAAACAATTGGCCAAGTTCAGCGGCATCTTTTTGATTTTCGGCCGTGTCTATTAATTTGAGCTGCTCAAGGCAAAATTTGACGCAGTCGCTCTCCATCCAGGGACTTAACAAAATTATAGTGTTGTATAGTGGGTCCCAATTTTTATTTCTGGATGTGACCAGAATTGTTAGTCCCGAAAAGTTGTCCTTCCAATACAAAGGCGGAAGATATGCTTGGATTCCTTTTATTTGGCTTTCAGAATAATCATTAAGAGAGTCGGCGTTGTCAAATACTATTAAAACTGACCTGATTTCTCCCTTTTCATTTTGGCACATTTTCATGTAGATTTCCTTGATCATGGTTTCAAATGGCTTGGGCTTCCCGCGGAATTCTGTTGTGACATGTAATTGTGGGGCAAGTTTGGTTCTAAATTGCGCATGCGTCGCCGACTGGTTCCCAGCGTCAATCCATACGATATAGTTGTACTCATGGCCATATGTTTGTATATACATTCGAACAGTCTCCGTCTTTCCTATTCCGGCAGGGGCTGCAATTATCCAGAGTGGTGTTCGTGTAAGACTATCTCCAGTCTTTTTTATATCAGTTGTGCACTTTTTAAAATTCTGATGAAGATCCTTAAGAAAATTCTGACGTCCGGTAAATGACCGAATTGGTTTTTGAATTTGGAACCGAAGGCTTTCGTTGGACTCGGTCTGAAAAGAATTATGGTAATATTCTATAATATAGGAACCGTCTTTCAGTTTCAGTAAGGCTTTAACCTATATCAGTTCTGTATACTATAACTATTGCAAGATTTGTCATGTCCCTACTAAATGACAATTTAAAATGTGGTAACTCGTACAATACACACACTGAGTAATTATTTATTCATTAACTGATATATCGTTAGTGAAGAGTCATTTTGTCGTCAGTCCAGTGCACAGCTAAAAACATTCCGTCCTAAGTTTACATATAATTACGATTCTTAAAGTCATTCTGTCGCAAGTCCATTCAATTGGTAGCTACTGACAAGGTCGCTACCGCGTTATCCTACACACTAGGGAGGGGGGGTTGGTAATTATGTTCCTGGACTGTCTGTATTATAATCATGAGGTACATTTAGGGGTCGTCCACAAAAGACGTAATAAAAATTCAATTTCAAAATACTGCAAAATGTTCTATTTACATGTCTCTCGAAAGTGTAAAATGTTCTACCTACATGTTTCTCAAAAGTGCAAAATGTTTTATCTTCATGTTTCTTAGAAGTGCAAAATGTTCCATTTACATGTTTTTTAAAAGTGTAAAATGTTCTGGAAACGGAATTTTTATTACGTCTTTTGTGGACAACCCCTAAGTGTAAGTCATAACCACAACACAGTCAGCAGCACCTTGCCCCCACCTAATGCATAGGACAACGCGGAAGCGACCTCGACAGTAGCTACTAATTGAATGGACTTGCGACAGAATGACTTTAAGAATCGTATAGACTTCGACAGAATGATTTTAGCTGTGCACTGGACTTACGACAGAATGAATTTGTACCGACGATATATAGTTTAAAGTTGTGTACAGGTAAATTGAAAACTAAAAACAGTATGAACATACAAAAACATCATCCAATGGCTTTCACTTATGGGCATTTACTTTATGGCACATAACTATGTTTAATAGTTAGTCAAAGTAAATTTTTATACAGTTATTATAATATTATGCCTTACATTTATGAATAAACTACCTTTACTAGAGCCAGAATGAATTAGTAGGTAGAAAAATTTTGTTAATTAAGATCGTTAGCATGAGGTTCTTTTTTCTAAAGATTGCATCTGACTGTATATTATACAGCCTACCGTATTTCCTCTGATAGTACGCCCCGCGTACTATTCAAACTCGAGCCTCGACCCCCCGCGTATAATTAGAGACCCGCGCATTAATAGAGACCCGCGCATTGGCATTTAATAGTATGTTAAATAGACCCGCGTACTATCCAAACTGAGGCGGCTACCCCCCGCGTACTATTAGAGACCCGCGCATTATTAGAGACCCGCGTACTATTAGAGGAAATACGGTACTGTAAGATATGCACGACCCCCCGCTAATTAGATGTAAAACAAGTATCAGCTTGGAGTTGTTACTTGGATTGGTTTTAAGTAGGTACGTAGTGTGCCCATCTATTACTATACCCAACTTCATACGTAAACAATCATCCTTGTTTTACTGTCCTGTTTTTCTCGATTTTAAGAAGGCAAATGCTAGACCACACTTTTGCTAGTTTGTTTAGTTAGTTATGCTGACATGGTTACCTACCCTGCTTGAACACATGGATTCAAATAATTGTATTATATTGGGTTCTACTGTGACTAGTAACTAATGCTGTTATGGTCATTCGGGCGCAAAATGGCTTATCTCTGCTTTATTTAAATTTGAATTTTTGAAAATTTCTTGAAATAAAAATTGAAGAAAATTCAGTGGGAATAACAGTCGAAAATTTTACTGAAGATCGGGTCCCCCCTTGTGTACATTTGTGAAAACAAAAAAATTATAACGTAATAATAAAGCTATGTTTAATTTATGTGTATGTTATAATTTTTTCATTTTCACGAATGTACAGAATGGGAGACCCTATCTTTAGTAAAATTTTCCCTTTGTTATTCTAATTGAATTTGCTTGAATTTTTATTTCAAGAAATGTTTAAAAAATTCCAATTTAAATAGAGCAGAGATAAGCCAATTTGCACCCAAACGACTATAGCAGCAGTAGCAACTAGTCACAGTAGAACACTTTATGATACAAATCATTTAAATCTATGTGTTCAAGCATGGTATTTCCCCATGTAAGCCAGTATGTTATAATTAATTATTGAAGCGCATTCTAGCAACACATATATTTCCGCTATTAGTTTAAAAAAGTGAAACTTACCGAACATTTTCCTTCATCCAGCTTTTCTAGTAATTCGTTCAATTTACTGTTCTGCTCGTCAACTTTAGCGTGCAAATCTTTGACCAAGTTGGTCCCTGTGACGTTTCTGCTAAAGGACTCATCCCGCACGAGTAAATCATGCAACATCCTGGCGTACTTTTCAATGTTGCTATCCAGATCAATGGGTGCCCACGAGAAGTCCAAAGTCTCCATATCCTCTTTAAGAAGGCTTTTGACCGGGATGAGGCCAGGCCTAGTTGGTAGTAGACTCTCTGCCTTTTTAACTTTCAAAAAGGCGTCCCACGAATTCTCTTTACTGTCTTTTTGGTAAAATTTAAAGCCAGAAGAAACGGAGCCTAAATCTTCCTCGTCTAATATATTATCAAGCTTCCCCTTCACAAAAAGCTCGTAAGGTGTGATGACCTTTTTAAATTTCTTTCCCGTCCCGCTGTCTTCCTGAACCCAGTAGTAGAGGTTCACAAGTGTGGCGGCGGTCCACTGGGATTTAAAATTCTTTTTAAAGTTCTTTTTGCTGAGTTTCCTCAAAAACTCATCTTCTTTTTTACTCTCGCATTTAAGCAGAGCGCTGAAACACAACGCCCCTGCATATTCTGCCAGCATTTGAATTGCTTGTAGTTTATTTTCACGATTAGTTTTTTCTCCAGGAGCTTCCAGGTTAATGTACTCAAGGGAGACCTTGTACTTGCTGTACGTGTGGAGGGCAAAAACTATAAAACAGAGAAGAAATGTTTCGTCGAAGGATTTTGAGGATTTGGCATTGATAATGGAAGTGATAGAGATTTTGGTCCTGGCCTGCATCAACTGGTCCACGTAGTCAGCCACAGACTGGAGTCCGATTGCTGTGATTTGTCGAATTGCTTTTGAATGAGGTGAAGAGCGGCTCGGTCCTGGGAACGCTCCAAGTTTAACTAATTCCCCTCCAATCTTTCCAAATTTTCGTCCTCGTCCATGTTTTTTTCCTAAATTCTCATACTTAGTCACCGCTGTTTTGGCAAATGCTTTTGTAAATTCGTACACTGCAGAATTTTCTGTGATTCCAAGGGTTTCCCACAAGTCTTCTGAATTCAGTTCATTGTAGGTGGATTCCATACTTTTTTTTGGAAGGAGGCAGGTACAAAATTAGGAAGCACGCAATACTATAGTATTATTTACCGTTGCAATCTCACACTTTGATTTGGCAGCAAATGAAAAAAGTTTACATTTAAATTTTTTTTAAATTTGTTACAGAGAATTAGGTAACCTAAACTCTTATATGTTGTACTACTAAAAGTACTACACGTGAGGAGGGCAAATGTAATCAGTTGTATTTGAATTGAAATTGAAAAATGTGATAAAGTCGATATTTGAGCTCCTTACAAACACAGACAAGACTGAGGTCCAAAGATTTACAACTGACTATAGTGAATAGTGAAATTAAACAGGTTGCAAAATAAAACGTAGATTCAATGCAGAGATGAGGGGAATTCCCTACGTCAACAGATCTGGAAATTCAAGTTTCCATAACCTGGCTTAAAGCATTTCCAGTTCAGGTACGACTTGAGATTGAGATAGAGACGCCGTAGCGTGCCTAGTCCTAGTACAGCCTAGCATAGCTTTGCATATTTTTATAGACTAATGAACCAGTTTTAAATTAGCATTGACGTTGGTTATGAAAAACCCAATATGTATTGTTGCTTTTGAATGCGGAGCTTCAGCTCACTATTAAATAATGGAATGGTTTGGAATGTCTGTCTGTCGGTCTTCCGGCTTGTTCCTGCTGATATGCTGCTACTGCATGGAAGTACATACTTATCCTTGTTCCGGTTTGAGTAATATAAAAATGTTTTTATTTATGACTACTGCTTTTAATGAACACTGAAAATAAAAGGAATATTTTTTAACATTAGTTTTACTACAAAAACAATATTTTACATAATTAAAACCTAATGATTGTATGTTCAGCATCTCCTTCGCACCTATAGTAGACAAAACAAGTTCGGAGTGCCAGATATTTTACAGTCGCTTGCATGTGCGAGTGGTGGTTGACATAAAAGCGCCGTACATACAATTCTGAGAATTCAAGCGTATAATTACAAAAAGAACATAATATGTAGAATATTAAATACTGTAACTCTAATCCCAGGGCTTGGATCATCTCCATTACAATTATTTTACTGTGGTAGGTAAGTGGATACATGATTTGCTAATACACTGTGTATCTGATGAAATTAAAAATCAAACCTCTGGACTCTTGGGGGTTGCGTAATTTTCTAAGATGTATACTAACGTTGTTATGAAACTTAATTTACTTAGAAACCACTTTTGTTTTAAAATTTTGAAAAAATAAATCCCATCACAGTTAGAAAAACCACTTTTGAAATGACTGGTTAATTTTTTCAAATTTAAAAAATCACACGCACAAAAATCGTAAACTTCATTTTTATTTTTCATTCCTTTTTAATAATGCAGCTTATTTATTGTATTGGTAAATAGTACGTTACAGCCAGTTTAAGACAGTTAAAACCAGTTTTTATAACGATGGTATGCGGGTTTTTGTATTAATGCGGTTGTTTATTCCCGATAATCTCTTTAAAAAAAGTCGTGAAAGGAGAATTCAAATTGCAAAATTAATTTTAAATAAACTCAAAATGCACTTCTTTAAAAATAAAAAAAAATAAAATGACATGATAATTACTTGAAAATTATAAATTTAAAATATTTACAACGTTTTAAAAATACGTATTTCTAAAAACCGTAATATTAATTATGTATGAAAAAACATCTTGCAAATTTTAAATTTAAATATATACAACTTTCAGTAATTACTATTCTACAATTTTTAAAAATTATTAGAGTTGTTTGATCCTTTGAAAAACACGTAAAAAGAACAAAAGATAAGAATAAATTATTTTGCAATTTTAGCACATCATGCCAATATCAATGCAATCCCTGGCAATTAAAAAAAACAATTAGTGTTGCATGGGCTATGCAAAATCATAGGTAATAAAAGAATTACAAAAAAACAAAATGCCTGAAATTTTTATTTAAATACGTTTTAACTTTAACTTTCAGTTTAAAAACAACTGCTGGTTTTTAAAAATTGTGTACTTTATAAAAACACATTTTAGAAATATTTAGAATTTTAAAAAGATGAAAATTAGTTGATTAGTTTATTTTAGGTTATCTGGAGGTTTTATCTTTTATGAATAATATTTATTTGATTATTAAAAACAATCGAATATAATTGAATTTGACTACTTGAAATAGTTTCAACCCTAGTGATATTGATGATATAGTTACCTATAAACATGTTTTTTTAAAAACACGGACTATATAAAGTGACACTTTATTCCTCCCAGTAGTCATCGCATCCGTTTAGGCAATATTCACTGACTCAAACTCTACTGAGAAGAGCTCTTCCCTCACACGGGCAAGATGCTCTCTGAGCTCTCGACGGTGACGGAAGACAATAAAGAAGCCCAAGACTGCATTTGATTCACAAATATAGAAAGCTGCGAACGCAAAAGACGCCCAAATGCTCCCTGCAAAAATGGGGTACACCAGGTACATAAGGATAATTCCGAAAAGTCCAATTTCCAATCCTACTACTATCAACCAGATTAACAGCAAATGTGGTTTTTCCTGTAATTTTATAATTTTAACATCAAAATAAGCAAGCAATAATTATTAAATATTAAATGATTTCCATGTTGGTTGTGTTTTTCTCTACAGTAACCTATAACTAGGTAGACAATAAGTTATATTTACGCGCTGCATTAGAAATAATTATGTGTTCCCTTACGTAGGTCGCCCCAGCGTAGAGAATACTTCCAGCAACAGTAAAAATAAAGCTATAGGCAGCTAGCGTGACACGATAGGACGAGTAATAACGTAAATCCCTAACTACACAAGACACAGAAACATTAAAAAACATTAAAATTACTATTTAGGCCTCGCCTTGGTTTACTTAATACATAGAAATTTATAAAATTTAATTAAATAAAAAAGTATTGTTAATGAATAACATATCAGATATTTACAGATGCCATGAGCGTCAAAATCTAAACGTGGAAGTTCAGGGAGTTTTTCAAAGAAATAATATAAATCCTTTCCTGGTAAAGTCAATAGACATCCACTTGTTAGACTGGCAATAAAATAAACAGTTGGAACTTTGGGAAGTAAGTTGAAAACATTCAAAATAAAAGAAAGACCACACACCATCTAGGATACAAAGAAATAATTATAGTTGATATTGTAATGCATGTAGCTGGAATGGTAAAAATTTTAAAAACTAGCGTTAATTGTATTTACGTTCATGTACAACCTGCGATAAATATTTGTACCAGCTAACTAATATTTATTTGTAAATATATTTTCAGGTCGTACTATTTGCAGTACAGCAATTATTTGAGTCCACGTTTTATAAGTGCAGCAACACAATAGTTTTTTACTTAAGTTTTTATATTCTTGTCCACGAGCACTGGGGTTTGAGCATGAAATATTGGAGGTATCTCCCGCTTCCACAAAAATCCAGGCAGGGAGGGGGAGAAGTGGGGGTGCGCTTGGTTTTGGTAATTTAGAAACGCCTTGCATCCTGTAAAAAAATTACAGTTATTTCATTTTTCATGGAATTATTACATTTTGCAAGGTTGGCCTCAGCTCAATACACTGCTTTTAATAATTTTTTAAATGTATTTTTGACAAAATTTACCTCTTTGGTAATTTAGCTATAGAGAGGTCTAAAATGTGCTGATTACGGACCAATTTGGGGTGGTCTTCCACAAGAAAATTTTTTTTTACTTTTAGCTCACGTAAGTATGCTGCAAATCTGGCAGCCATCTTAACTTTCCCTTGTGCAAACAAGGATTGGCTTAAATATTGTAGGGTCAGAATTGTGTCTGGGTGATATTCACCCAAAGCTTTTTTTCGCCCACAAAGGACTTTTTTAAAAGCATTTGCGGATTCATTGAAATTTGTTTCACAATACAAAGCATGGGCCCTCGCTTGCTCTGTATTAAGTGTAAGAGGATGCTCGGGCCCTAACTGAGCTGATCGAACTTGACTGACATGCGCGAACATTTTAATAGCACCTTTAGTGTCATTAAGCTGAACTAGCACTTGCGCAAGGCTATTTTCAGTTTCTGCTAATTCCAGCATAGTGTAGCCCATGTTTTGTTTTTGATACTTAAAAGTCGTTTGCAATATATTTTTAGCGGCTTCGTGATCACCTTGGTAACTCAGCGCGGTCGCGTAGTCACATTTCAAAAGTAAGGTATCTGTATGATGAGGTCCTCGCATATTTTCACTCGTGTCTATCAGTTTCATGTAAAGCTCTATTGCCTCTTCGTATTTTTCTTGTTTTACCAAAATGCGAGCAATCCAGGATTGAGTTTGTAGCTCGAATACGTTATCTGTGCCAGGGCCGTGTCCATTTTCTTTGTTATCTCTAAGAACCCGTTCAAGTAGTTTTAATGCATCAGCGTACTCCCCGTGCTCATACAGGAGCGTTGCTACCTTGAGTTTTAACGTCAAAGCAACAGGGTCGCAAGAAAAGTCTAGAAGCTTCTTTTGCTTTGTCAATACTGCGCAAAACATTTTTAATGCGCCTGCATAGTCGCCTAGGCAATTGAGTGCGTCGCCAATGCGGGCCTGGGTGGTTAATGTATCCTCATGATCTCTGCCAAGTTGTTTTTTGTAGGCAGTGAATACTTTTATGTAGATGTCCTTGGCATCTGCATACTTTTCTTGTTTCATGAGCACATCCCCTATTTTATTTTTTAATGTCAGTAAAAGTGTTTGTTCGGGTCCTTGCTGCTGAGCATGTGCTCCTGTCAGTAATGCTCTGTAAAATTCAATGATTTTATTGTAGTCCATTTTAATTGCATAAGACTTGCTAATGCTGCAAATCAGGTCTAATAAATAAACATCGTTTTCGAGCTCTTTGGTAGGCATTGAATCTAATTTGGTCAAGTGACTTGTCAAAGCTAAAAAGTTGTCAACTATATTATTATGTTTCTTAGCGCTAATTTCCTCTAGCTTGAGCGATGCCTCCAAAAAGTGGACAAGCCCCGTAGACATTTCAACAAGGAGCGCGGCATGATTTAAAAACGTGTCTTGAAACATCAAATTACGCTGGTTTGCATCTGATTTGAGAGTTTCCTTGATGATGTCCCTAATGATTGGGTGGATGGCTAGCGAGTTGTTTGAGTGTTCGATTAGAAAGTAGTTTTCAAGGATGTCTAACGCTTGCTCAAAGTCATCTTTTTCCACTTTTGGGAGTAAAGATGACAATATTGTAGGAGAGAGGCACGGGGTAGAAAGGTATGCAGCAAAGCAGATGATTTTAATTGCAAAGTTTCCATTTTTTAATTTATGAATTTTTTTAAAAGTCTCGTTCCAAAGGTCCATCAACGTTAAATTTTGTGTGCCAGTTCCAGGAGAATTTTCGATTAGCGGGGTCTTTAAAACTGTTCGACTGCCGCACTGTTTGTAATTTTCGATAAAATCTCTAATTCTATAATTTTTGTCAGCTAAAGATTTTTGTCTTTTCAGAATTAAAGCTATTGCGGCTTGCAAAGTAGAGGGATTGAAATTAAACATATTGCCAAGTTCAGCTGCGTCTTTTTGATTTTCTGCAGTACCTGCTAAATTAAGCTGTTCAAGACAAAACTTTACGCATTCACTTTCTGTCCAAGGATAACATAATAAAACTGTGTTGTGAGGATGATCCCAATTTTTATTTCTAGATGTGACCACAATTGTGGGTTTTAAGTGCTCATCCAGGCAGAATAGGGGCGAGAGATATGCTTTGATTCCTTTTATTTGGTTTTCAGAAACGTCACTGAGGGAGTCAGCGTTGTCAAATATAATTAAAACTGACCTGATTTCTCCGTTTTCGGTCTCGCACAATTTCATGTAGATCTCTTTGACTATGGTTTCAAATGGCTTAGGTCTCCCGCGGAATTCCGTTCTGACTCGTAATTCCGCCGCAAGTTTGGCTCTGAATTGCGCCTGTACTGCCGTCGGGTTTTCAGCATCGATCCATACAATGTGATTGTACTCATGGCCATACTTTTGTATGTACATGCGGACAACCTCCGTCTTTCCCATTCCGGCCGGAGCTGCAAGGACCAAGAGTGGTGTTTGCGTCAGATCATCTCTAGTCTTTTTTCTATCAGCTGTGCACTCTTTAAGTTTTTGATGAAGATTCGCAAGGCAGTCAAGACGCCCCGTAAAAGTTCGGATTGGCTTTTGGATTTGAAACCAAACGCTTTCTCTGTACTTGGTCTGAAAAAAATCATTACATTTATTTTTTAATATAAAAACGGTCATTTTCACTCACAAGGAAAGGATTTTATATGCTACTCGCCAATTTCAAAAACTGCTATGCACAAAAACTAAGTCATTTTGAAATAGCACAGATCCAAAGTAACTCGTAACAAAAAGCTCAAAATTCGGCCACCAAATTTAAACATTTAAATTTTCTTTTTTTGCCACCCTGTTGCTTCCACATTTGGGACCTGTTTTTGTCGAACATAATTGTTTTCAAATTGTAAGACAGTTCAATTTAATGTAGCTTTTGTTGACAATTCGCAAATATTCACTTTTCGAAAGAACTGATTTCAATTAATGGGCTTTAAAAATATAATATTTTTGAATTTAAAAAAAGGAATTTTGGAATCTTGAAATCAATTACGAAAAAAAATTTACAATAATTACTTACATCCCACGGCCAACCATAAACATAAAGCAGAAACATCAGCGATGTAATCTTTGCATTAGGGGATCGCCCAAAGATCACGTCGCCTGAATATAATCTCTGTTGCGATGCCCATGTTATAGATTTAACTATGACGTACACGGCAATATTAAATATAATTACATTATCAGTAACCAAGTTAACCCATTAAACCTGCCTAGAACGTGATTAAGTGGTGTTTTTTGTATTGCTGCGAGTGCAGCAACAGCAGACGGTAACCATAATGGTTTAAGTTTGCCTTACTACTAAAACATTGTTTTTCAGTGATAAGCATAATACCCTGTGAGCTCAGCATCTACTTCGAGGACATGCTAGACAAATCTGACGCGAAGCGCCGGAGTTTTACTAGATATATAGATTTATGACGGTAAGGTAGAGTGAAAAATTTCTTTTTTCAGTAATTGGAGTGACATAGGCAGCAGTTGAATTATTAAATTCAGATATTAATTGATTAACGTGACACTCACATTGCATTTTTCCTCCTCCATCTTTCCCAGTAATTCATCCAGTTTGCTGTTCTGCTCGTCAACTTTGGCGTGTAAATCTTTGACTAAGTTGGTCCCTGTGACGTCTCTGCTAAATGATTCATCCCGCACAATGAAGCTATACAAAGTTCTCGCATACTTTTCAATGTTTGTATCAAAATTAATTGGTGCCCATGAAAAATCTAACTTCTCACCATCCTCTTCAAAGTAACTTTTGACTGGGATAAGACTGGGCCTACTTTGTTGTAAATTTTCTGACCTTCTAAATTTTACATACTTCGCCCAGGGATTTTCTTTACGATCCTTGCAAAAATGTAGTTCAGAACAAGCAGGGTCCAAATCTTTCTCGTCAAATACGTGAAACTCCATTTTTATAAAAAATTCGTAGGGTGTAATGACTTTTTTCAATTTTTCAGCCGATCCGCCCACTTCTTGAGCCCAGTAGTAGAGGTGCACGAGGGTAGCTGAGGTCCACTGGGACTTTAAATTCGTCTTAAAGTCTTTTTTTCCCAGTTGTTTCAAAAAATCATTTTTCTGTTTGGTCCCGCATTTGAGAAGGGCGCTGAAGCACAAGGCTCCTGCATATTCCGCTAACATTTGAATTGCTTGCAGTTTATTTTCCCTCTTTGTTTTTGCCCCTGGACCCTCCAGGTTGATGTACTCCAGGGAGTGTTTGTACTTGTCGTAGGTGTGGAGAGCAAAAACAATAAAACAGAGAAGAAATGTTTCGTCGAAGGATTTTGAGGATTTAGCATTAATAATTGAAATAATAGAGATTTTAGTCTTGGCCTGCATCAACGTATCCACGTAATTAGCTACAGACTGGAGTCCAAGAGCTGTAATTTTACGAATTGCTTTTGATTGAGGTGAAGACCGGCTGCATCCTGGGAACGCTCCAAGATTAAATAATTCCCCTCCAATCTTCCCCAATCTTCCTACACGTCCTTTTCTCTTCCCTAAATTCTCATACCTGGTCAGAGCTGCTCTGGCAAAAGCTTTTGTAAATTCGTACACTGCAGAATTTTCTGAGATTCCAAGGGTTTCCATTAGGTCTTCAGGATTTAGTTCATCGCAAGCAGAGCCCATATTTGATTTTTATTTTGTAAGGCGGCTGCTTGTACAAAATTAGAAAGCGCGGTCAAAATTGTATAATCACATTTGTTATCTCACAATAACAAGATCAAGTCATACAGACAACATTACACGACACAGTTTTATTTGAATTTTAAATGTGATAAAATGTAAGCTGACTACGAACAAGAGGACAGGGCTCACATTCAGTTCCAAGGTTCAACAACTTCCTGGTGTAAACGGTGAACTAAAATAATTGAAAAATAAAACAGAGATTCAATGCAGAGATGAGTGGATTTTACCGCGTGACCAGATCTAGAAGTTCATGTTTCTTCTATGTAGCCGCCTATACAATCCAAGTTGAGGTAAGACTTGAGATCGAGACGCAGTAGCGTAAAATAGGTGTACATATTTATGTAGGCTTCAAAACCAGTTTTATATTAGCATAACATGGTTATTTGGAAAAACCGCATATCCTTGCTTTTCGATCCTGAGCTTCAGATTACCAGCAAAGTATTGGAATGGTTTTAAATGTCTGTTTGTCCGTCTGTTTGTCCAATTGTGAACTGTAGGGTCCAGGTTTAATGTCTGAGTAGATATTAGTTAAAAACCACTAGGCATGCGCTCACAAACATAAGTTAGCAGTGCTCTTTGTGTTATATAATAATTTATTTAATATCACATTTTTATTTTATTTGTTGAATGGATAAGCTTCTAATTTTTTTAAAATGGTTTTCTGACTTATACAAAACCCACTACTATGTAACTATAATTAATATTGCAACCAAGCAATGGCTGCGAAAACTCAATTTGGTGGAAGTAAGGGGAGGCAATATTTGAATGCTACATTAAATACATACGCATGGGGTAGTGCTATTATTAAAAGTAACAAATTCCAAAAATTGTCAGCTCTGTTGCACCCATAAGCTTACGATTAGACTAATTTTTATTTTTTATGTGTGTGTGTCTGTGTGTGTGTATTATATTTATGTTTTAAATTTACTTTCACGTTACAGCAAAACAAAAAATCTAGTAAAAAAAACATAGTAACTGAAGGTTCAGCATCTCCTTAAGACCTATGGTGGACAATGTCAGCCCAAGGCGCCAGCTAGTTTGCAGTCGCTTACATCTGCATCTCTGCAAGGGGTGCTTGACGTAGAGGCGCCGTACATACAATTAGGTGAATTCAAGCCCATATCATGAGACCATACGCAGAATATTACTTACTGCAACTTCAATCCCAGGGCTGAGATCTCACCTCTCTTACAATTCTTTAACTTTGGTATGTATGCAGATATATACTTTTTAAGATACAATGAATCCGACTCAATTAAATCAAGCATGTGGACAGATAGGGGTTGTGCAATTTTTTAAACTGTAATTATCATAATGTAGCATCTAAATGGCTCAGAGGCTGATAATATGCATACAATCAACTGGTTTAATTGGAGAATCTAGTACATTGAACACTAAAGTAACCTGTAGTAGGTGACACATCAATAATAATAATAAAATAATATGTAGTATCTTAAGTATCTCCGTCTTCAACAGCCACCGACTGAAATGTAACAGTGGGATGCTGACTTTCCACAAGTTTGAGATTCTGCTTTAGATATCTGGAGTAACGTATAACGACGCAGTGCCGAGAAGTGAGTAGTATTCCTCCAGTACCAAAAACTAAAAGCACTACCAGAGTGATATAGTTGTTTGGGTAAGAAAAGTTAACAATATTTACAACTCCTCCTATCACTGCTATTGCAAATATTATTAGGCCCTCCAGTACAATCCAAGTGCAGAGGAACGGCCAGCTTTCCTGTTAAATGTAAAATTCATTTTTATCAGAGTATTTTTCTTTGATTGTAGTTTTTGCACAAACACATTTTTTCCCGTCATAAATAAATTGATTGGCGGCTGCGATCACCGTTATATTCGTAAATATTTTTACCCGTTGAGCACCCTTCCAAAGTATACATCCAAGTATTAGGTAAATTAAACCTGCAGAAACTGTAAACAGAAAATTTTAAAATATTCCTTTAGTGTGTGACACTCATTACACAGTAATTAGGTTTTTAATTTTCTTAAAATAAAATGCAGCACGAACTTAAATGAATAAAACAGCGGCATAAATTTTACAAATTTGAATTTATTAAAAGACTTTTTTAGCATTGTAGCAGTAATCAAGAGCGCAGTGAAATTCAAATCCACCTCGTGTTCAAATTTCAAAAATATGTATAAAATGTAGATTTAATTATATTTTTGTAGCAAGCAGGGCAAATAATTATCTATATCTGTAAAGCAATAATTTAAAAATAACATAAAAATCATAAAATTAATGTGTAAGAATTAATTTACATATAATAAGAGCCATATGTATGTCCTGCATTAAATTGTTGATTAGTAAATCGTAGGCTACAAATATCACTACTAGTATCGTCAACAATAGTCCAATTCCCTAAATAAATCAAACGAAAAATTAAAATTGGTTTGTATAATTATTATCAATACTAGTTCGATTAATGCTAATTTAAATTACAAACTTACGATTTGACATCCAGCAAATAATTTTGCCCACGATCTCAGTGCACAGCAACAACATTTATTGCTAATTAAATTTGCATTTGTGCACGGAACTTTGGGTTGGAACGGACGTGGAATTTTGTGATGACCCAAATCTGGAACTGGTCTGACCACTGGCAGGGGCACTGGAATAAGAACCGTGGGGCAGAATATTTCTTTAGAGTGTAGGGGTGGGAGTTGTGGTAACCTATCTTGAAATCTACCGTCTACTAACATTTTGTGTACTAAATTACTTTTGTTTTTATTTTAATACAAAAATTATTGTATGACGTAAATATATAGATGCCTATTCCCCCACACAAAAAGCATAGTGCTAGCACCTTCTAATACACTTGTACGTACGTGTATTTCGACTTCATTTTCCTTTGCAACTATTTCAAAATAATTATTGAGTACACAAATTGTGGGAGAGCGGATATTTGAAAGTATCAATACCGTCAATACTGCTAACGATAGGTTAGAATTCCAAGTTGTAACTGGTAGTGAACAGAGTTTTTTCTCACACACACACTCAAGGAAACACTGCTTAGACTGCTGGTATAGTGGTCTCATCCAGGATCGTGCATAAATTACATCAACTATAGAAAATTCACAGACTTGTTGCTTGTGCTTTTACAATCTAAGAAACAGGTATCGTCATTGAAGAACCAAAATTACCCATATCAAATTTCAGCTAGAATCAAAATGAGCTTTGCCATAAAATGAAAATGAGAAAAGGGCATAAAATGTTAATTAAGAGATTTTGAAAAGTGCAAAATGTTCTATTTACATGTTTTTGAAAAGTGTAAAATGTTTTATTTACATGTTTTTAAAAAGTGTATAATGTTCTATTTACATGTTTTTGAAACGTGTAAAATGTTTTATTTACATGTTTTTGAAAAGTGCAAAATGTTCTATTTACATGTTTTTGAAAAGTGTAAAATGTTTTATTTACATGTTTTTGAAAAGTGTAAAATGTTTTATTTACATGTTTTTAAAAAGTGTATAATGTTCTATTTACATGTTTTTGAAACGTGTAAAATGTTTTATTTACATGTTTTTGAAAAGTGTTTAATGTTCTATTTACATGGTTTTGAAAAGTGCAAAATATTCAATTTAAATGCTTTCAAGACATGTTTCAATATTTTTGTAGATAGGTGATATTGTTTTTAGCTACAAATGGATATGGGTCATTTTGGTTCTTCACTGACGGTATGTATCGTGCCACTTAAACTGAATGTGTATGAAGATGCAGATAGTATGACTTTACTAAAAGAAACCAGTGAATAATTCTTGTTACAAAGAATGCTATGCGTCTTTACAACTCAAACCACGTTGTTTTTTTTTTGCATTTTTCACCCTTTAGGACGGAGCACAAAAAATTTTAAATCGTCCTTGAACAATGGCTATGGGAATGGTGCGTGGGTCTATATAGTCAAGTAAATTATTACATTGCTTGTTAAAAAAAACTGTTTACATAATGTTAAAAGGATGACATGTGAGAATGCGTAGGTCCTAAAGCAGTAGTTAATTGGGTGACATCATCTATAAAAGATCCCTACTATTTATTACTTGCGTTTTGGCAAATGTAAAGTTATAACAAGAAATGAGGTAGTTCATAATTATAGTCCATTGTTGCTTAGTAAATTCCAATGGATCGATCAAGGATGAGAAAATCGTCTCTTTGGTATGGTGGGATTTTTTATTGTTACATACCTAGTTATATTTTGCGTGTAATAGGAAAATACAAAAATCCTTCACCAAGCCCTCACTAGTTATGCAGTAGTAGAAATGAATGTTGGCATCGCACACTGGGAATATCTTTATAAAAAGCGGCAGGCTAGGTGGATTTGGGAAAATATTGAAAGTGCACGGAACTTCTTTGTAATTTTTATGACGAGTACGAAGTACCTATACAAAGATCTGCTGTATTGAAAATTTTGGAAACAATTCGACACACCGTTTGCGCGCCAAAGTTATTTATATTTGAATAGTTAACGTAGCTTAAAATACAATAAATGTATTTTTTATTGTGAAAAGAGGATAGCAGTTTTCAACATACAACCATAAAGGGAATTTTTGTAAACTCAGAATTAACTGGGCTTTCACCCCTTTATGCAAAAAATTGTCAAATATTACAAAATGTATCGCGCGCGAATTTTCAAAAATCCAGATTTTTTAAAAAACTTATTTTTTTAATTTTTCAAAAATTTTTGCTGACCTGAAACTCCTACAGTTTCGGTCCAATTTTCGAAAAATTTGAAGTTTTGTGATTACCATAACAGTACTAAAAAATTAATTTCCAAGTTTAAGAGAATTCGTAAAATTTTAATTTTCAAAAATTATATGGTATTTTTTATTAATCTATATAAAACAAATTTTTCCAAAATTTATATTTAAACATAAAACTTTCCAGATTTTCCAAAACTTAGAAATGAATTTTTTTACAAGAAGTTCTGTGCACTTTCAATATTTTCCCAAATCCACCTAGCCTGCCGCTTTTTATTTATTTATTTATTTATTGATTTTATTTATTTAAATTCTTAAAGACAGACACAGCAAGCGGTCCAGACGAGGAGATTTTTATAAAGATATTTCCAATTTCCCATGTGCATCGGCTTGTTATTTGTAATCGTTGTCGTTGCCGTTACTAACACTTGACTCTAATAATACTTTAATCTCTGGCATGTCACCTATTATTATTACTTCTTTTTTAAATTTCACGGCGTCAAATTTGTAAATCTCATCCAGTTTTTTCTGTAAAGAAACAAAATGAAAACTAGAATTTAATACGATCAAAAACTGTCTGTACTTATTAATGTACATATATTAAAAAAAAGTTATTAAAAAAATTGTGTTTCAATTGTCTGTGAAGAACTTAAATGACAATTTCCCTTTTTCAGCAGAACAGACAAGATGTGCTTTGTACAAAAATGTTTTTAATATTACAAAAAATGTAAATAGAACATTTTGCAATTTTTAAAAACATTTAGATATAACAATTCCGACTCTTCTCAATGATGCAATAACTAAAAAATTTCAGTTTTAGAAAAAAGATCAAAATAGAACAGTTTGGACTTTTTAAATACTCGTAAATAGATTACTTTCCACTTTACAAAAATTTGTAAGTAAAATATTTTTACGTTTCTAAAAATATGTACATAGACAGAACGACTCTACAATGATACAACTTATCTGATACAACTTATCACTTACAACCTGGCACATACAACTTTTGGTCGATTCAACCTATTCCAATTTAACTTATCCTGATACAACTTATGACCAATACATATATATATAAGGTTTAGATTTAAGTAAATAAACTTTACCTGATTTTGTATTCTAAGCCTGAATAATCTGTTGAAAAAAATGTTAAATACTGTTTTTAGTGTACATTTAATTTAGTTCCCAAAACTACTATTTCGAATAAATAAAAAAAATTGTTGAACTTCAAATGAAATAAAAAGTACTTACGATCCTACAGCCAATTTGGATACAGCCAATTTCAAAATTTTCCTAATGTGAATAGAGTAAGGATGATTGTCCGCTAGAGTACTTTTTCTTAAACAAATAACGTCTAGCGCTACCCTAGCTGCCTTTTTGAAATCGCCTTGTTCAAGCAGCATGTGACCTATATGTTGCTTTGTCAAAATTGTATCCGGATGCCTTGGACCCAATGACATGGTTCGTCTATGAAGCACCTCCTTAAAAAAGTTGATGGACTCATCAAATGGCATCTGACGTGACATCGCATGTACCAATGACAGTTTTGTATTTAAAGTCAGCGGGTTATCTGACCCTAACTCCTTGGACCGAACCCGCTCTACTTGAGTGTACATTTCCGTAGCGCTCTTGTAGTCGCCAAGTTTGAACAGAACATCCGCAAGACTATTTTGTGTCGCAGCTATTTCCAAATTAGATGAGCCAGGGCGCTGCTTTTGATGTTCAAGAACATTTCTAAAAATACTTTTAGCCGTTACATGATCGCCATGGCTACTGAGTGCGTTCGCATAGTCGCATTTCAAAAGAAGCGTGTCTCTATGATGCTTACCCCGTACCTTTTCTGTACTGTGGATCAGTGCCTGGTACTCTTTTGCTGCCTCGTCGTACTTTTCTTGCTTCATCAAAATGCCAGCCATCCAGCCTCTTGTTTTGAGCGCAAAACTCTGTTTAGCGCCATCTGTGTGAATTTTTGCGTTTTCTTGAAGAACTTCTTGAAACATTTTAAAAGCCTCGGCGTATTCTCCGCGGTCGACTTGAAGCGCCGCCATGTTAAATTTGACAGCTAAAAGGACAGGATCGCTAGGCGCGTAGCATTTTTCATGCTCGCGTATCACTGCGCTGAATTTTTTAAGCGCGCATGCGTAGTTCCCCAAGGCCCTTAAGGCGCTGGCTATACAAGCTTTAAGGGCTAGTGTCTCATAGTGATTTTTTCCAAGCAGCTTCTTCTGCACTTTGTATATTTCCTTGTAAATTTTCATTGCTTGTTTGTACTTTCCTTGACTCATAAAGACATCCGCCATTTTCCTTTTCAGTTTCAAGGTTTCGAAATGTTCTGGACCAAAATTTATTTGTGTGGCTGTCACTAATTTTTTCAAAAGGTCAACAACCTGGACGTAGTTTGGTTCGTACGGTTGGATCAGAATGACGTCCAAAGAGGTTGTGAGGTTTTCACAGTCTTTAGTTGAAAGGTCGTACGATAGGTGGCTTGTCACGTGAAAATAATTTGCAACTAGATCCTCAGTTTCTGTAGAATAACTGTCCTCTCTATTGAGCTTTGCCTCTAAATACTGTACAAGTCTCATGGAGTGACCAATCAGTAGCTCTGTATGATTTAAAAAGTCTCGAGAAAATAGGTTATGATTGCTTGAGCTGCATTTAAGAATTTCCACAGTGACGTCTTGGATAATTTTGTGAATTGAAAAGAATCGGTCTTGAGCTGCTTGTTCAATTACAAAATAATTCTCTAACAATTCCAATGCTTTAACTAAGAAGTCTTCTGGTACCTTGGGGTATAAAAACTTGAACAAGTCTGATGAAATGCAGGAAGACTTTAAATGGGAAGCAATGCAAAGAATTATCATTGCAAGGTCTCCCTCCTTTGCTTTTAGTATTTTAAGAAAGACCGCGTTCCACAGGTCGGCCAATGTTTGGTTTTGGGCGCCAATAGAAACATCAATCGACCTCGTTTTTAAAACTTGTCGATTTCCTTTTTTGTAATTTTCTAATAAATCTTTTATTCCATATCTTGGAACTGATAAACATTTTCGTTTTTCTAAAATGTAATTTACTGAGGACGAAAGGGCCATTGGAAGATGCCCAAAAAGAAGGCCAAGTTCTGCTGCACTGTGTAGGTTTTCTTTCGTTTCCGGTAGTTTGAGCTGGTTTAGTAGAAATTGGACGCTTTCAGTAGGTGTCCATGGGTCAAATTGGATTTTTATTTGGTGGTTCCAATTTTTGTTTTTGGATGTGACCAGAATTGTGGAATTAGCGTAGGCTTTAGAAAAAGGTGGCGGGAAAAAAGATTGAATTCCAGTGAAGCCGTTTGAATTGTCGCCGTGCAAAGACTCGGCATTGTCAAAAATAAGCAAAATTGTTTCCTTATCATGCTCAACTAATTTCCTGTAGATTTCTTTTACAATGGTTTCCAATGGTTTTGGTTTTCCATGGAACTCAGTTTTAATTTGTAACTCTGTTGCAAGGTGGTTTGTAAATTGGGCTTTAGTTTGAGCAAAATTGCTAGCGTCAATCCATATAATGTGAGTGTATTCTCGACCATATTTGTGTATGTACATACGCACTGTCTCTGTCTTTCCTGTTCCAGCAGCTGCTGCAATGACGCACAAGGGTGTCGGCTTGGGAGTAGTTGTTTCATGTTTAGCTTCGCAACTGAATTGTCCTAATTTTGTGTGAAGATCCTCTAGAAATTCCTCTCGTCCAGTAAATGTAAGTATTGGGCTTTGCAGTTGGAACCGTAAGCTCTCCAATGGAACTGCCTGTATAAAATATAAATTCATGTTTAATACAGTATTACATTTTTTAAAAAAAAGTACTAAAAATTAAAATAATGAACAGCAATCGCAAAGAGGTGAAAATGTTATCACAAAAATGGGGAAACATCGACAGTACGAGTGTTGATAGATACAAGGGCCAAATTACAAGCACAAGGGATTGGCCAGAACACAATCAACAAAGGGTAGTACGAGTTATTAGGGTACAATAATTTAGGGTACGACTATTTAGAGTAGACTTTTATAGGGTATGCAAATTAAATGTACTTGAGTGTACAAAGAATCTAGGTGGGAATATTAGAGGTACGAGAGCTACAAAACAAAGAGATGAACTAGAATGCAGTCAAATTAAATCAAATAACTAACCAAAATTGTAGAATTTACAGTTTTCAATAATATCTACGTAATATACCTACTAATTAAAGTAATAATTATTAAGTACACCTACTGACAGAGTTGCCTCATCCCTCTCATCAATGATCTCATCCAACTTTCTCCTTTGCCTGTCAAATTTGACGTGAAGATCTTTGATTAAATTAGAACCAGTGAGCTCTCTGCTGAATGACTCATCCCGTACAATGTGTTCATACATTGCATTGCCAAACTTGTCCATGTTTTCATCCGTATCAAACATGACACACGAAAAGTTAATTGGAGCATCAACTGCAAAATTTTCTTCTATTCCCAGGTTTTCCATTAACAAGGCATCAGGATTGTCGGTTTTGGTGTCGGTGAGCGTCATTTGATTTTCGTACAGGTAACTATATTACGAAAAAAAAAATGAAATAATTTAATATCTTTCAACGTGCTATTTCTAGTGTAGGTAGCTTCTTTTCTAACAAAAAAATAAATAAAAATCTGAAATAAATAAATTATGCATGTTAATTCATTACACAATCTCAGAAATAAACGTGACACACGAGAGTAATCAAAAAATCCATGAGTTCATGATATAATTATTAGAGCGTATCCTGACGTTATTACTTACACGACTGACAATAAAGAGAGTGGACGGTGGACGGCACAGTGAGTGAAAAGCAATTCAGAGATGCGATATGAAATGAGGAAACTTCTTTGCGACTCGTTCCGTCAGCAGCAGCTGGTAAACAGAACTTTACACTCAAGTTTCTTGTGGCTTAATGGAATCTGAGCTGAGTCAAGCACGACTAGCTCAATCTAGAAGCCAAATGTAGCGTAAAATTGCTGCACAAATAATATGTTCGAAACTCAACTTTTAATAACGTAATTTGTGGGTGGCCCCTGCTAACTCGGGTGCTGATGTAGTCTAATGCTTGCAGCTACACTGGATAGTGGACTCAGTCACAACGTCACAATCAGACACGTACATAGGTACATACAGTTCTTGGAATTCAAGCAGCAACTAAATACTCAAGATGCCTATATATAATCCACAGATACGTAATGCCAAATAATTTTTGAGTAACCCCCAGTTTTCAGGTTGAAGGACGCACAGTATCACACAATTATATGTACACAGTGCTGACGATAAATAAATAAAAGCTATCTCTCTCGCCTCGCCTGTTTAATAATTACAGATGTGATCTCATCCTCATTCATAAACCGACGTGATTTGCAAAGATTGCAGCTTAAACATGACGACGTACTTATAAAAGAGCCGCTCAAATATTATGTGGAACCAAAGAAGAAGTCAATTATAAGATATAGTCTGTTGAGAACCAAAATGACCCATATCCAATTTAAGCTTCAATCAAAATGAGCTATGTCATAACAAAATGAGATACATGCGTAAAATGTTAATTAAGAGATTTTGAAAATGTGCAAAATGTTCTAATTTCATGTTTTTGAAAAGGTGCAAAATGTTTTTATTCCATGTTTTTGAAAAGTGAAAAATTCTTTAATTCCGTGTTTTTGAAAAGGTACAAAAGTTCTAATTTCATGTTTTTGAAAAGGTACAAAATGTTCTAATTGCATGTGTTTGAAAAGTGAAAAATTCCTTAATTCCGTGTTTTTGAAAAGGTACAAAATTTTTTAATTCCATGTTTGTAGAAAGCGTAAAATGTTCTATGTACACGTTTTTGAAAATTGCAAAATATTCAATTTAAATGCTTTCAAGACATATTTTAATATGCCTGTAGATAGCGGATTTTGGTTTTAGCCAAAAATTAATATAGGTCATTTTGGTTCTTCACCGACGATATGTTAGTTTTAATACAGTAATACAATGACTCTCTTTTATATCAATATTAAATAATTAAAATAAGTCATTTTTAACAATTTAAAATATAATGGTGGAACAAATCCAAAGTTACTTGATTAAATTTAATAGGCTTGTTTAAAAATAATGTAAGCTTATTTAAGTACATCCACTCCAAGGTCTACTGACAAGCGTACTCTTTGTTAAATATTATGTTAATTTTAAAAACCTAATAGTATTTATATTTTCATTCAGTTGGCCATGGTGCATTATAGCGCGTTGAGCAGAAAAATTAAACGAAATATCAATTAAAAATGTACTAATTTAATATTCATAATTCCAATCAGCTCTGAGAACTGCAAGGCGATGATCTGTGTGGAACCCCCCCCCCCCCCTAAAAATCAGTGGTGCTAAATTCAAGTTTACAACTTATAATTATTGACAGATACCTACTTCAACCGAATAGTTCATCTAGGACACCGTGGATAGGGTCAATGTTGCTCGCGGGTAGATGTAGCTGTGGACGATCGATCTCTTGTGCATTACATAATTGATAAGTCGTACAGGACAATTCAGTTAACTTTATTTAAGCATAACCCCTACACTGTGTGAGTTACATAACAGGTAAGTCGTGAAGAATAATGCAATTGGCAATATTTATGCCTAACACTACACTATGACTAGTACATAATTACAGGTAATTCCTAAAGCAGGCGATTTACCTTACATCATTTGTGGTTTTGTTCTTTGTTAAACCATTAATAAATGCCACACAAAATTTATCCTAGTCATATTTAGTCTACATTGTGTTTAGATATGTCAAAATAATTATGTTCAAATTTTGATTTTTTGAATTTTTTTGGAATGTTGAATTTTAATTTTAAATTCAAAATTTTAATAACTTAAGCATTTCAATTTTTTAATAAAAATGTTTTACAATTAATTGCGTAGCATTGATGTATCAATTGTTTTTGTTAAACATCGAATTCAATTTCTTTAAATTATTGTTAGTAGCTTTAAATAATTATTATAAGTCGGATTAGATCACATTTGTTAAAAGAAGGCAAAAATAAGTTAATATATAATTCCGAAATTATTAATTGTAAATTCTTTAAATCAATTAACTAGATAAAAATCAAAACCTGATTTTTCTGTAATTTTAGAATAAAACCAGCTGAATAAGCGATAATAATTCGACGGTGACGAAAAAATCAGTTTAAAGTCGATTAGGTTTTGCTCTACTGTAAATAGTTAGTCATTATAGTAAGTAGTACGCCCCGGCATAAAGAAAATATCCAGCAACAGTGTCTAAATTCAATCCATTAAAGCCCGCATGATACAGTTCGGCTTCAAATCATAGTAAATTGTATTGCATTGTGACGCAAACCGATTCCGGTGATGTAACAAATTATAAAATAATCCTAAACCATGTGCCTAATAAAATACGAGCAACTTTAAATAGTTTCACAGCAGCTACTTTTGGTATTTTAAAAAATTCGAGATACTCACAATCAGATCTGCTTCTAGTGCACTATGGAGATAGTCAGTGTTGCTCTAAGAATTAAACGGAGATAGTCAGATTTGATCTTTTTCCGACGATATATTTGAAAATAAGTTAAGTAATATAATTATGAATAAAAGGACGCCAAGAAACAATAGGATGCGAAATAATTCATTTGATTATGGTGTTCATTTAATAACGTTGGGCAGTGTAATGTTTTCAAAAACAAATTTTTAACACGCAAAGATGTTCATACCACACAAGCTCCTTAGTCATTCTTACTTTTTTGACATGCTATTTTCTAAACCCAAATACAAGGTGGAAATTTGAGCTAATACATTGTTACTATTCCCTCGTCAGATACGAAGACTTAAAGCTTTTAAATCCCAAATTATAATGATGATATAATCAATTAATTTTAATTTGACACAGTATTTTAAATGTATGTTCTTACTGTGTCTTTATGGCAAGCGTTATTGTAACGCCAGTTGTAAATAAAAAAAAATTTACTTTCTCTCTCTTGTGAAATGCCTCAGATAATACCTTTTTTTTACTATTTTAAAAAATAATATTTATTTAGATCTTATTTTTATTGCTACTCATATGGAGAGTATAGCGTTAATAATAATAGGATATAGAGCCCTGCTAATATTTAACAATCAATAATTATTTATTTACATTTCGGTGTCTCAGATTTGTTAGTGATCATTCATTACTTATCTCCAGTTTATTCTTGTCAGTTGTTACATCACTTCGTTAGACTATATTTACAAAATCAAACTCTACTGAAAGGAGTTCGTCCCTCATACGCGCGAGATTCTTCCTGAGCTCTCGACGGTGATGGGAGACAATGTAGAAGCAAAAGACTTTTTGTGCCTCACAAATAAGGAAACTACAGAAAGTCAAAACCGCCAAAGTACTCCCTGCAAACATGGGGTACACTAGGTACATGAGAGGAATTCCGAAAAGTCCAATTTCAAATCCTTTCACTATCATCCAGATTAACAGCAGAACTTGGTTTTCCTGTAATTGTAGAACGTCAATAGAAAAATAAACGAAAACAATTATTACATAATTGATCACTTAAGTGTTGGTTGTGTTTTCTCTTACGTAGTGCGCCCCAGCGTAGAGAATGCTCCCAGCAACAATACAAATAAAGCTAAAGACAGCTAGCGCGGCACGGTACGGCCAAAAATTACATAAATTATTTACTAGACATGGAAAAGAAACAACAATTATTACTTAGGCCACATCTTGGTTTAGTCGATTATGTACATAAAAATCTAGTTAGTTAGAAAATATTGTTTATCAATAACATTAAATAATTACAAAAAAAATAAGCGTCGAAATCGAAATGTAGAAAATCGAAAGGTTCAGAGTCAGCATTATTGACATAGTCAATTATATCATCCCCTGGTAAAGTCATCAGACTCCCACTTGTTAGACTGATGATAAAATACGCAGTTGGAACTTTTAAGGGTAAGTTTAAAATATTCCAAAAAAACGAATAACCGCATATGATCTAGAGAAAAAGGAGTATTAGTTTATATTCTTATTTAAGCAGCTGAATTAGTAAAAATTCTGAAAACTGGCTTTTATATTTATGTGGATGTATTGCAATAAAATCAGCAAAATTTGTTCCAGCTGACTAATATTTATTTGTAAATATATTTATGAGGTCGTACTATTTGTATTGCAGCTATTATTTGAGTCCATCTTTTATAAGTGTAGCAACACAATAGTTTTCCATTTAGGTTTCTATAATTTAGACCACGGACACTTGGGTTTGCGGCTGGAGTATTTGAAGTCGTTCCCGCTTCGCCAAAAATCCAGCCAGGGAGGTCAAGAAGGGGGGGTGGGGTTGGTTTTGAAAGTTTGGAAATCTCTAGTACCCTGTAACAAATCAAGGTTTTTTCAGTTTGCATTTAATTACATTTTGTGAAGCTGACATTAGCTCAATATTTTGTCTAAGATTGAATTTATTTTAGACAGCAGTTACCTCTTTGGTAATTTAGATATGGAGAGGTCTAGAAGTTGCTGATTACGGACTAATTTGGGGTGATCTGCAACAAGGTAGTTCTTTCTTATTTTTAGCTCATGTAAGTACGCTGCAAATCTCACAGACATTTTGAATTCCCCTTGTTCAAACAAGGATTGACTCAAATATTGTAGAGTCAGAATTGTGTCTGGGTGATATTTGCCCAAAGATTTTTTCCTCCCACTCAGAACTTTCCTGAAAACCTTTGCGGATTCTTCAAAATATTGATCACAGAACAGTGAATGGGCCCACGCCTGCTCTGTATTAAGTGTAAGAGGATGCTTAGGCCCTAACCGAGTTAATTGAACTTCAAGGACATGCGCGTAAATTTTTCTGGCAATTTTGGTGTCATTCATTTTAACTAGCACATGCGCAAGTTTATTTTCTGTTTCTGCTAATTGCAGCATAGTGTAGGCCATGGTTAATTTTTGATACTTAAGCGTACTTTGCAAAATATTTTTAGCTGTTTCGTGATTACTACCCTTGCAACTGAGTGCAGTCGCGTAGTCACATTTCAAAACTAATGTATCTTTATGATGAGTTCCTCGTAAATTTTTGCTTAGGTCTATCAGTGTCATGTAAAGCTCTATTGCCTCGTCGTATTTTTCTTGTTTTACCAGGATGCAAGCAATCCAGGTTTGAGTTTGTAGCTGGTATTCGTTATCGGCACCATGGTCGTCTCTATATAATTCCTTGCTATCCTTAAAAATCTGTTTAAATAGTTTTAATGCATCAGCGTACTCCCCGTGCTCATACAGGAGCGTTGCTATCTTGAATTTCACCTTCAAAGCTACTGGGTCACAAAAAAAGTCTGTACGTTTTTTCTGCTTCATAATTACTGCGCCTAACATCTTAAGTGCGCCTGCATAGTCGCCTAGGCAATTTAGTGCGTCGGCAATGCAGGCTTGAGTAGTTAATGTTTCCTCATGGGCTCTGCCAAGCAGTTTTTTGTACGCGGTGAAAACTTTTGTGTAAATCTCCTTAGCATCTGCATACTTTTCTTTTTTCATGAGCACATCCCCTATTTTTCTATTTATTATTAGTAAACGTGTGTGCTCGGGTCCTCGCTGTGTATCAGCTTTCTTTAATAATGCTCCGTAAATGCCAATGATCCTATTGTAGTCGATTCTCAGTGCGTAAGATTCGCTAATAGCGCAAATTAGGTCGATTAATTCAACAGCTGTTTCAAACTCTTTAGTAGGCATTGAATTAAATTTGCCCAAAAGACTTGTCAAGGCTAAAATGTTGCAAACTAAATTATTACGCTCTTCAGCCCTAATTTTATCTAGCTTAAGCCTAGCCTGCAAATGCTTGACAAGCCTCGTGGACAGTTCAACAAAGAGCGCGGCATGATTTAAAAACGTTTCTTGAAACAGCAAGTTACGCTGCTTTGCTTCTGAATTGAGAGTATCTTTAATGATGTCTCTAATGATTGGGTGGATAGATAGCGAGTTGTTCGATTGCTCGATTACAAAGTAGTTTTCAAGGATGTCTAACGCTTGCTCAAATTCATTGTTTTCCACTTCAGGGAATAAAGATGACAATATAGTAGGAGTGAAACAAGGGGTAGAAAGGTACGCAGCAAAGCAGATAATTTTGATTGCTAGGCTCCCATTTTTTAATTTGTGAATTTTTTGAAAAGTCACGCTCCAGAGATCAATCAACGTCAGACTTTGTGTACTATTTTCTAGAGATTTTTGTATTGACAAGGTCTTTAAGACTGTTTGACTGCCGCACTTTTCGTAATTTTTGATGAAATCTCTAATTTCATACTTCGTACCAGCTGAAGTTATTTGCCTTTTAAGAATAACAGCAGCCACAGCTTGCAAAGTGAAGGGGTTGTAGTTAAAAATACTGCCAAGTTCAGCAGCGTCTTTTTGATTATGAGCCGTACCTGGTAATTTGAGCTTTTCAAGACAAAAACGTACGCATTCAATCTCCGTCCAAGGATAACATATTAACATCGTGGTGTGAGGATGGTCCCAATTTTTGTTTCTAGATGTGACCAGAATGGTCGGTTTCAAGTGATTATCCTGGCAAGATAGGGGTGGGAGATATGCTTGTATTCCTTTAATTGGGCTTTCAAAATCATCATTGAGAGAGTCGGCGTTGTCAAATATCATTAAAACTGACCTGATTTCTCCTTTTTCGCTTTGGCACATTTTCATGTAGATCTCCTTGACTATATTTTCAAATGTCTTAGGTTTTCCGTGCAATTCCGATCTGACTCGTAACTGTGCGGCAAGTTTGACTCTAAATTGCGCCTGTGCAGACAACTGATTGCCAGCATCAATCCATACAATGTGATTATACTCATTGCCATACTTTTGTATGTACATGCGGACAGTTTCGGTCTTTCCTATCCCTGCTGGGGCTGCAAGGACCAACAGAGGTGCTTGCGTTGGACCAGCTTCTGTCGTGTTATTATCAGTTGTGCACTCTTTAAGTTTTTGATGAAGATCTAAAAGGCAGTCAAGGCGCCCGATAAATGTCTCAATTGGCTTTTGGATTTGAAACCTTAGGTTTTGGTTAAATTCGGTCTGAAAATATTCAATATGATTTTTTACATTACAAAAACAGTCATGCAGTCAATATTTGACTTCTTACTAAGAAATGGCTTAACATGTGACAGACTGATGTCAAAACCTGCCAATTAGAAAGTTTTGACTAGCTTTAAATAGAAAAGATTTTGTTTTATGCTTTTTATTTGGTGTCACAATATCTCAACAGTGACACACAAATACTATTTCACAGTTGAATAAGAAGACGCACATATCAAAGAAGCTATCACAATAACTAGCAATGAAGTATGCATGCTAATTAAAACTTCGACAGCAGTAAACAAACTAAAACTATAACTACCTAATTATGGCCTTATGACTATAGTCTACGAAAAAAAATGAATGAATTGAGAGTCACACTGGTAGGAGATGTTAATGCATCTGAATGCGGAATTAGTCTCAATCTGAAATATAGCGTCATAAGGTTAATAACAAGGAGCATAGCGTATTCTGACAAGGGAATGGTTTCACATGTTACCCGTCGATTTCAAAAAGTTATATCTACAAAAATCAGGCTACTTTTGAATAGTGGGGATCCAAAGTAACTCGAGTGCATTTTGCGTTGTTCGGTCACAATAGCCCGCCAAAGTTTAAAAAAATTCAAATTTTAATATTTTGCCGCCCTGTAGCTTCTACAGTTCTCATCTGATTTTGATAAAATTTCGGATTTTGTGATTCTTAGGGTTTATACTAAAAAGTTATTTCAGGATTTTGAAAAATTCAAAAATTTTCAATTTTTTGAAAAAACGGTGTTAAAAAATTGGGCCTCAAATATACTCATTTCTTGGATTTTTTTCAAAAAAATGAAAATTTTCGAATTTTTCAAAATCCTGAAATTGCTTTTCAGTAAAAAGCGTAAGGATCACAAAAACGAAATTTCATCAAAATCGGACAAGAACTGTAAAAGCACTAGGGTCGCAAAATATCAAAATTTGAATTTTTTTAAACTTCGGCGGGCTATTGTGACCGAACAACGCAAAATGCACTCGAGTTACTTTGGATCCCCACTATTTAAAAGTAGCTTGATTTTTGTAGACATAACTCATTGAAATCGACGGGTAACATGTAAAACCATTCCCTTGTGAGTATTATATGCAGAGTTTTAGCCTTTGAAGCATTACATAAAATGTCATAAAATTTGAAGTTATTTACTAAATGATTGTGAGTTCACTAATTTTTCATATTATTTGTCGAGAAAACTAAAATTAAAAATCGTTTTTGTTACGTGATCGTGATTTTGTCTACAGCATGTCATGTTGTAGAAAAAATCACGATTAAAATTTAGCAGCAACTCGAAACAATCTTGTTGTTACACTGTTAGAAATCGAACCATAATATAAAGTTATTCTGGGTTGAATTTAACGTAAAACCAAGTAAAACACCACGTAATTATGCATGCACCTACGCTAGATCATGGTAATGAATCTAAGTATGGTGTTGAACGTGGAATACCATTAAATCGTAACGCAAATTCACGTAATAATTATAACATACGCTCAGTAATATCTTACGCGTATTCGAGTAATATATTATACTTAAGTTTACTTTAAATTTACTTTCGCAGGATGTACTTAGCTTCTAGTAAAGATAACATTTTTCATAATTTTTTCTACTAAAATCGTGATAATTTACCTATTTTAATGAACTGTTGGATTTGCTCCAAAAAGTTCGAGACGGGATAAGGTTCGTCCCGTCCTGAATCCCGAAAATCTCGTCCCAAAAATTTCGGGACGGGACGGGAAACTGAAATCCCGTCCTGTCCCGAACGAAACACTACGTGAGATAAGGTACACATATAATAGTAAAATAATCTGAGGCTTCGCGCCTGATTTGTCGAACGGGGGCCCAAAGTAGATGCTGAGCTTACAGCACAATTTGGCTTGAAGCTTTTTTATTTTAATAAAAGAGTACAACATTATCGTGGCAAAGTTTACATGATGGCAGCGACTAACTTGCTTTCTACGATATTCACTTGAATTTTACATTTTAATAAATGTCAAGTCGCACGAACAGTTTTATCATTTTGAAGTGATGGACAGCAGGCGGCGAGAGGTTGGCTGGTTGTACAAATGGTGTAGGTATGACTGAAAGCGTATATTTATGCATCAAAACCTTGGGCTTGAAAAAAGAGGTGCCTGTAGGAACGCTGCTGGTACTACAATGCTTTTTACGCGTGAAATGAATGTTAGTGGTGTAGAAATAACTAGCTAACCTAACCTTACCTCAACTAACCTAACCTATAGGTACAAGCGATACCGTTACGAATAGTAATAATTCGTACAGTACGATTACGAGTCATACAAGGATACGTATGTGCATGGCATGCAGTTAAACTTAAACTAGGTTAAACACAATTTCAAGGTTAAAAATAAGCATTCTTAAAACTATAATATGGAGCACTAATATGTATGCATGCAGTATAATATGTAAGGTGTATGTGTATAAATGCTTTTGTAATTGTTTTTCTTCCACAATTAAAGTATTTTATTATTTATTTGTGTCTATTTACATAATTTAGTACGCTTTTGAAATACTATTATCATTTTCAGCATATATGACACTTGTTATGGCGATTTTTATATCAGAACCCGTTTTTTCTGAAACATTTAAAAACAGTTGCTATAATACTGAGCTGGAACAAAATTAGATTATACTAATTATTACCTAATTAAAACCTAACTTATTACCAATCAAAAATCATTTCTTTCATTTTGGTGCTACCAATGGAAGAAAAAGAAGAAAATATTGGATTTTTCTTTTTAAGGGCTTTAAAGCTAGAACTCGTCGAAATCGGCCCAGTACTTCAACAATGTACATACTAAATTATGTGAATAGGTAAAAATAAACAGTGTGTAGACGTAGACGGAAGGCTTAAATTTAACCAACTGTACCAACTGCATATGCATTTGAAAAACTTTGCCAGGGAATTTAGGGCCGTACAAAAATGACGCCAGCAAACTTCAACATATTTTGGGACCCATCCACCTCATGCGTCACACTCTTTAGCATAACATAAGAAACGACAATGTGTACGATGCGGTTATTTATTTCTAGCTGACCCACCCTCAAAGTGGGTGGCACGATGCATGTCCGACCCTTTAGCAGCTGTATAAAATAAAAGAGTTTAAATTTCCTGTTAAACTCTTTTCGAAATTTAAAAATCAATATTTAGCCCGGATACTCATAAAATTTCGATACAAGTAATACATCATTAGAACGGCAATAATTAGCATAATCTAATTATGACCGAGTTCACAGCGTGGTATTTAAACAATTTTCGAATAAAATCAAAAAAACCGATTTTTTTCTCGAAAAATTGCTATAAAAAGTGTTGTATGGGCCAGAAGTAAATAAAAACAAATCAGATTCTTATTTTTTCAAGGGCTTCAAAATAAGCTATCACTCGACAAAATCGCTCAAGTAATTCAAAATTGCTACAAAATCTATCTAAATTATGTAAATAGGTAGAAAAAAGACGTCATTATGGACGATCCTAAAATATTTTCGTTAAATATCTATAACCTACATAGGCATGTATGTTAATAACCAGTAGGTTAAATACGTTGAAAAAAATTGGGGTACTTCATTATCTGATATTTAAAGGACGTCTATAGAAAAGATCTCTGAATGTCTACAACATATTTTGGTATATATGTTAATTGCATATAGTGCAAATACGTTAGACCAAATTGTAAAGTTAGAAATAGGGGGTCCTTAAACTGTAATATTTAAAAGACGTCATAATGGACAATACCTGAGTGTCTATAATCAATATGGGTATGCTCAATAAATGAAGTTGAAATAGACTGTAAAACAATTTAACGCTGGGACTAGGGGCATTAACAACCATGAAATTGGAGAGATGTCATAAGGGACAATCCCTGCATACCTTTCCTATATATCTATAAACCACATAGGTATGTATGGGCATAACATGTAGTTCAAATACGTTGGGAAAAATTTTAAAGTTAGAAAAGGGGTACTTACAACTATGATATTTAGGTATACTATACAAAGGTGGGTACTTTACTTTTAAAAACTAGAGGCCTTTGAAACGTATCGCATGGCCCGTTTATTTACATATAAATTTTTATTGTAATGGATTAATTGGCTTTTGTTCTTCCCATTGTTATAAGCTAAACTAAAATTTAAAGATTTTAATTATTAAAATTTTGAATTCACTTTGTATTGGCCTATGGTTATTGTATTTTTTTGTGGAATGTAGTGCGTGTACTGTGCCCTGGGACTTTTCGCCCTTACAAATAATTGAATGTGTAATGGTGTGTGTTGTTGTTCTATTTTACCATTTGTTTTTTCTAAGGTTTTGTTCTGGAGCTCCATTTCTTTGTCTAGGATTGCAGTGTATTTCAGCCTATATGTACAATATATTAACATCGCTATTATGGATATAGATATTATCATGCCATTTAAAATTAAATTTGACCAGCATTCAAAATATATTAAAACAAAATCGAAACTAGAAACCTCTTTACGCGCAAAAATGCTTGTGACATCTGATGCAGAGCATTTCCTACCGCTGAAATCTTAGCAGATCATCAAAATGCGCACGAGAACCTCGCTTTTTACCACGACACTGAGCAGGGCTGCCCCTACAAAGGTGCTATGGAGCAAAATTTGCTGGTTCACAGTCGAGTTCATCAGTTGACCCTATTCAGATGTGAAAAGACATACTAGAATATATTTCAGGGAACGCCGGTGAAACTGAGATCACATGGCCTCTCACAAAGCAGATAAAAAAACAGACGCGGGTACCACGAAACAAGATCACGTCTACAAAGTAAGGCCACAGGAAGCCAGTGATTTTAAATGTGACCATTGCCCTAGGACTTTTACCCTCCGAGCAACTTATGCCCAACACATCCTTACCCACGATGAGGACTGCGTCCGGCTCAATTTAACGTGTCACAGTTGCGAGAAAGTTTTTTTGGATAGGGGAACCGTTGACCAACACGAGCAGAACGCCCACTCCCACTCCTGGAAGTGTATGTTCAAGTGCGAATATCCAAATGCAAATTCCCCACTCCGAGGGCGACTAGACTGAGGTGGCACGTCTTTGCTCACCAGAATTTCAATCCTTGGACCACATGGGACCCTGCAAACAGGCACCGCCAAACCCAATTCAAATGCCCCATGGACAACTGTCCTTACTGCTCCCGTATGGCAGGCTCACTTAAGGAAAACATGGCCTGTCGCCACACGCACGCCACTCCGTTCGAGTGTAAATTTTGTCATCGAAAGTACAAAACGCTTAGACATCTCACGGTTTACATAAGGATTGTCCATCTCGCGACCAAGGACTATGTTTGCAGCATGTGCGGGAGGACCTTCTTGCACAGGCGCTATCTGGTGAATCCCGAGAAAGCACACAAGGGGGTTAAGTATACGAGCGATCTCTTAAGGCATAAGCAAAAACACCATCTTGATTTGGATGCGGGCAGCAAGAACAATACAGACAATTAATCCAAAACAAAATTAAAACTATACCTTGGGCCTCCCGTCCGGCCTAAATATAGGTGGGAAAGCTTCTACAGAGGTTTTTTCGCTGCCCAAGTATTAGCAGATCATCACAATACGCACACAAATCTGACTCCCTACTAGTGCCCTGATACCGACTGCCCTACAAAACTGCTTTGGAGCAGAAGTTGCAGAGCTACCATCGAGTTCATACGTTGCCCAAGTACAAATGTTATGTGACAGACTGTTGAAAATATTTCCAGGGCCTTAAACGCTACAGAGGTCACATGGCCCCTCACAAATCGGAGGTAGGTACCTCGAAAACGAAACTAAGCATCCCTTGAGTAAAAGTCTCCCGTCGGAAAGTTTCCTGAGTGAAAGTCCCCCACATAAAAGTTCTCAAAATGAAAGTCCCCCGAAAGAACTATCCCTGGCCTGACACCGTGACAGAGTACGAATGCTGGACATGTGGCCGTCGTAACCTAAGTCTGACCGAGGTAAATTCACACTCTAGAAAAATTGACGTGAACAAAATGAGGTTAAAGAAAGCCCTTGATTTTAAATGTGACCACTGCCCAAGGAGTTTTACTGTTGCCACAAAAGTGCCCTACTCCTTCATTAAAGAAATTATTCGCTGTAAGCTCAGCATCTATTGCGGGCTCCCGGGCGACAAATCTGGCGCAAAGCGCCAAAGTTTTTAGTTTTATTTCGATAACCGCATTAGCTACACAATTGACGTAATTTAAATAACTCTGTTTTCCGACTTCCGCGATCCATCCGATGCTTCAACCCATTATTATTATTATTGTTTACAGGGATTTAGTAAACTAACGCCGCCGAGGCTTTATTTAAAATAGCCTATTGCAGACTCACTCTTGCAAGAAAAAAAAATAAAGAGAGAAAAAAAAGAAATGGAATAAGATATTAAAAGGCAAAAATGAGAAGAGAGAAAAATAAATGAAATTAACTCGTCTGATGGACGGCAGTCACGTACCGCAACCCGCCATCCTACATGACACACCTCACACCCAGGTCATACCGCTACTAGCAGTCGCACTACCACCAGCGACCGCACTATCACCAGCGACCGCACTATCACCAGCAGCTGCACTACCACCAGCAACGGCACCACCCACAACCTCGAATCAGATTTTACCCATCCCATAGAAGAGCAAATGACCAAGGGTGGACAGAAACCGATTGCTTTCCGCATCTACTGTCAGATGCCAAACGCGGAGGGGCCTTCCACCCCTAGTGATCGCTCTTACGTCCAACGGCAGCCAGGAAAGAGTTACCAATCCTGGATTGCGATCCTTCGAAAGGAGCACAAATTCCGTAATGGCCTCAAGAAAGAGCTTTCAGTAGCTGTGCCCCTCTATTTCCACCCAGAGCTTAATTCTCCTTGTTTTGACCACAGGGAGCGCCGCCCCAGGAAAGAATTTATTCTACTTCCCAGGTGCTCCCCACACAATATTTTCACAAGCAGCACCAGCCCAATCACGAGCCGCCGAATTCTCACCATCGACTCGAATGCGTCCCTGAACCCAGTAGACACCTTCCAATCTGCAGCAGCCAGTTCCCGCAGAGTCTACCACAACTTCTACCCATACCTCCAGATATAAAATCTGATTGCCTTGCATTAACTTTTCTGTTTATGTGAATTGATTGTTTGAATTTCATCATTACGTACAGGGATACAGGTGTGATATATTTTCACCTAATTCAAGTCGGGGGGAGAGCAGTGAATAGACGGTCCTGGACAGAATTATTTGAATTTTATTATGCCGTAGATTGCAACAACGAACAACCCACATGACATTACTGACAATGTGCAACAGCAATTATTATTCATAAAGTTCATATAAACGCAACGCTTTAATTAAACACTAGGTGTATTTTTTATTTAGCATGCTGTGACACGATTACTAGGTAATCATATGAGTATATGCTTATTTATTAGTTTATTAATTATATATTTAGCAATATACAAAGCTCAACAAATTTACAAACACTTATTTTGAGCATAATTTATAAACAATCGAATTGACTTTAATTTTACTTTATTTAATACAGAGAAATTTACTTAAAAGGGACTCCGCGAAACCAATTAAATCGGTCCTTTATAACCGAATTCCCTTTAAACAGTACAAGGGATTTCCTCCTCAAGAGAATTTTAGTTATTTAAAAATTGAAGATTTTATTCTTAGGAAAAGGGTGGGATACATACAATGTTGTCCATTGACTGTTACTGAATTAGATTGTTCAAAAAAGTCAGTTAATGCAGTTTTTTTAGATTTGTTTTGATTATTGTCTTGAAGAACACGTAGACTTAAGTTAAAAAGATTTGAAAACACAATTTCCTCAGTATTTCTTTGTGCTAAAAAATATTGATGAAGGTTTTGTTTTGGGTCATATAGATCTGATGCTTCCGATTCACTTGAGATAATTGAGCATTCTTCTTATTCTATAGTTTTTTCATCTTCGTCAGAGACTTCATCTGAATCGTTACATTTAATAATGTTGTTCACTTTAACACTTTCACATCGTGCCAACCGAATTCAGTAGAGCTGGACGAAGCAGTGCCGTTTAGAGTCAGAATCAGAAGTACAACTAACAGACAAGAAAGCATTAGAATCTATAAATACGACGAGCTACTTAGATTTAGGATAATGTAAATGTCCAGAGAAGATAAGTGAAGATTAGTTAACAAGAACTGTAGCGCTCTAAATGATTGGCTGTTTCATTTTTATCAGTTTTTTCCAAAATCCCTTTTAAGTGACCTAAAATACCAAAAATGGTAAAAAATCTGTCCCTTTAATCCGAATAATCCCTTTTAGCGGTTCCCTTATAACCGGATAATTTTAACATTGAAACATAGGCTGGTCAACCAAATATTTAAAATTTGTCCCATATAGCCGTTTTCCCTTGTAACAGAATCCCGTTTAAACGAATTTCTCTGTATTATTATATAATATTATACTTTATATTATATAATAATTTGAAACTGTTGAAGCCTTTAGTGGTTTTGACGATGTAATCAATAAGATGTGGACGTAGTGTTTGAAAAACATGGATTTTTTAATGTCAAAGTTTATTTTAGCAAGTTGTAACGACAACCTCTTAGGCAATATTCCATAATCAAACATACTCAGACATAATTAAATAAAGAGTTCTTCCCTCGCACGGGCGAGATGTATCCTCAGCTCTCGACGGTAGCGGGATACAATATAGAAGCAAACAACTTCTTTTGCTTCACAAACAAGGAAATTACAGAACATCATAGACGCCAAAGCGTTCCTCTGAAACATGGGGTACACTAGGTAAGAAATGGTTATTCCGAAAATTCCAATTTCAAATCCTTTTACTGTCATCCAGATTAACAGCAAAACTTGTTTTTCCTGTAATTATATTTAGATTGCTAACATCAGCATAAATAAAAATATTTATTAATAATAGATTAATTCAATGTAAGTTGTGTTTTGCACTAATGTAACTTAAAACTAGTTAAATAATTATATTTGCATGATGCATTAGAAATATCTGTTGTCTTACGTAGTGCACCCCAGCGTAGAGAATGATTCCAGAAACAGTACAAATACAGCTGAAGGCAGCTAGCATGGCACGGTAAGACGAGAAATGACGTAAGTCCCAAACTATACAAGGCAATGAAACAACAATAACTACTTAAGCCACGTCTTTGCTTAGCTAATTATGTAACTACACAAGGCACAGACACATCAATTACAACTCAGGTCAACTTTTGGTTCAGTAAATTACAGTGCAGTGGCGTCCCCAGTTACCGGCTTCTACGGGGCCTAAATCATTCCAATCATTCTAGATTTGTGTTTTAAAATTGGGTAACTGTTTTTTACTTCAACTTGATTGACTAATTTAGAAATTCAAAATGGTATAGGATGTCAATTCGTTTTTGGTGAATGGCCTGGACGATCAAAGTTGTCATTTTTGTTCTTTACAAACTTGAGCTTTGCTTTTTCATTAGTGTTAATAATAATTATTTTTACATTTAATTTAAGCACATTTCATGTACAATAAGCAGTTGCAGAAAATGCTGCCTAAAATGAAAAACATTAAGCTTAAATTCAACAACACAGATTCTTGACTGATAACCTGGCGACAATTCACCACGCCAGTAGTGGTATAAACTTAATAAATATGTAGTAACAGGGAGTAAGATCTTTGCAAATTGACTATTTTGACTATATAATTGCGTACAAGCAATCATTATTGTTTTACATTGGATTTTTCATAATCCGCAATTGTGAGAGCAGGAATGTGTTATGACAAGTCATGAAATCTAAACGTTGATGCACTAGTTAACACTTTTGGCCAGTATGTAAATATGAGGTATTATAATGTTTAATACAATGTGGGGACCTTGTTGTCCACCACATTTTCTTAAAATCGGAAGGCAGTATATTTAAGTGAATTTTTATGGAGTATGGGACTTTTGACGACGACTAAACTATCCCGGTTTATATATATTGCCAGTGTTAGGAAGGCTGTTAAATCGAAATTCCACTGTGCATAAAAATATGTTTGATAGGAAAATATTGTTGATAAATACTATATAATTTAATTACACAGATCTTTAGCGTTCCAATCGAAACTTGTAAAATTTTCTCCAAAAAAATAGCCCGCATCATGTCCAGGTAAAGTTAATAGACTCCCACTTGTTAGACTGATGATAAAATAGGCAATTGGAACTTTGGGAAGTATGTGGAAAACATTCAAAATAAAAGAAAGACTGCAAATCATCTAGAAAACAAACAAATTAGTTTATTTCCTAATGTAAGCAGCTGCAATAGTGCATATTTTAAAAACTAGCGTTCATATTTAAGTTCATGAATCGCAATAAAACCAGCGATATTCGTACTAGCCGACTAATAGTTATTTGTGACGATAGTTTTACGGTCGTACTATTTGTATTGCAGCAATTGTTTGAGTCCACTTTTTGTAAGTGCAGCAAAAAAAAAGTGTACCATCTAGGCCTCCAGAATTAGCTCTATGGACACTAGGGTTGCAGGCTGGAATATTTAAGACATTTTCCGCATCATCATAGATCCATTTAGGGACGGGGAGAAGCGCAGGTGGGGTTGGTTTCGGAAATTTTGAAACGCATCGTACCCTGTCAAAAATTAGAGTTTTCTTGTTTTTTATGAAATAACATTTTGCTAAGATTGCTTAAGCTCAATATAATGCTTGCGATTTAACGTATTTTAGACAGCACTTACTTTTTTGGTAATTTAGCTATAGAAAGGTCTAGAAGTTGCTGATTACGGATCAATTTGGGGTGGTCTGCTACTAAGAAATTCTTTCTTATTTTTAGCTCATGTAAGTATGCCGCAAACCTGACAGACATTTTGAATTCCATTTGTTCAAACAAGGACTGACTCAAATATTGTAGGGTCAGAATTGTGTCTGGGTGATATTTGCCTAGAATTATTTTCTGTCCATTCAGAACTTTCCGGAAAATCTTCGCGGATTTATGGAATTTTTGTTCACAGTACAGCGCATATCCCCACGCTTGCTCTGTGCTAAGCGTAAGAGGATGTTCAGGCCCTAAATGAACTGATCGAACTTGAAGGACATGCGCGTACATTTTTGTGGCACTTTTGTTGTCCCTTAGGTTAACTAGCACATGCGCAAGGTTACTTTCTGTTTCTGCAAATTCCAGCATAGTGTAGCTCATTGTTTGTTTTTGATGATTAAATATACATTGCAAAATATCTTTAGCTGTTTCGTGATTACCACCCTTGCAGCTGAGTGCTGTCGCGTAGTCACATTTCAAAAGTAAGGTATCAGTATGAAGAGGTCCTCGTAAATTTTTGCTCGTGTCCATCAGTGTTATCAAAAGCTCTATTGCCTTGTCGTATTTCTCTTGTTTTACTAGAATGCGAGCAATCCAAGTTTGAGTTTGTAGCTGGAATTCGTTATCAGCGCTAGCGCTGTATCTATATGTTTTCTTCATATCTTTAAGAACCCGTTTAAATAGTTTAAATGCATCAGAGTACTCCCTGTGCTCATACAGGAGCGTTGCTATCTTGAATTTTAACTTCAAAGCAACTGGGTCACAAGAAAACTCTGCGCAATTCCTTGTCTTTATTATTACATCGCAAAACATTTTGAGTGCACCTGCATAGTCGCCTAGGCAATTGAGTGCGTCAGCAATGCAGGCTTCAGTGGTTAATGTATCCTGATGATCTCTGCCAAGCAGGTTTTTATACGCGGTAAAAACTTTTATGTAGATGTCCTTGGCATCTGCATACTTTTCTTGTTTCATGAGCACATCCCCAATTCTCTTTTTTAATATTAGTGAACGTGTGTGCTCGGGTCCTCGCTGTGTATCAGCTCCCTTCAATAGTGCTCCGTAAAGGCCAATGATCTTATTGTAGTCGATTCTCAGTGCGTAAGATTTGCAAATTGCGCAAATTAGGTCCATTAATTCAACAGCTGTTTCAAACTCTTTAGTAGGCATTGAATTAAATTCGGCCAAGTTACTTGTCAAGGCTAAAACGTTGCCAACTAAATTATTATGCTCCTCAGCCCTTATTTCCTCTAGCTTAAGCCTAGCCTGCAAATGCTCGACGAGCTTCGTGGACAGTTCAACAAGGAGCGCAGCATGATTCAAAAACGTTTCTTGAAACAGCAAGTTACGCTGCTTTGCTTCTGATTTGAGAGTATCCTTAATGATGTCTCTAATGATTGGGTGGATAGATAGCGAGTTGTTCGATTGCTCGATTACAAAGTAGTTTTCAAGGATGTCTAACGCTTGCTCAAATTCATTGTTTTCCACATCAGGGAATAAAGATGACAATATAGTAGGAGTGAAACAAGGGGTAGAAAGGTACGCAGCAAAGCAGATAATTTTGATTGCTAGGCTCCCATTTTTTAATTTGTGAATTTTTTGAAAAGTCACGCTCCAAAGATCAATCAACGTCATATTTTGTGTGCCATTTACCAGAGATGTATGTATTGACAGGGTCTTTAAAACTGTTGGACTGCCGCATTTTTTGTAGTTTTCGATGAAATCTCTAATTTCATACTTTTTACAAGCTGAAGTTTTTTGCCTTTTAAGAATAACAGCCGCCGCAGCTTGCAAAGTGAAGGGATTGAAGTTAAAAATACTGCCAAGTTCAGCGGCGTCTTTTTGATTTTGAGCCGTACCTGGTAATTTGAGCTGTTCAAGACAAAAACGTACGCATTCAATCTTCTTCCAGGGATAACATATTAATATTTTTGTGTGAGTGTGGTCCCAATTTTTGTTTCTAGAAGTGACTAGAAATGTTAGTTTCAAGTGGTCATCCGGGCACCGTGGGGGCAGGAGATATGCTTGTATTCCTTTTATTTGGCTTTCAGAACTATCACTGAGGGAGTCAGCGTCGTCAAATATTATTAAAACTGACCTAACTTGTCCGTTTTTGTTTTCAGACATTTTCATGTAGATATCCTTGACTATTGTTTCAATTGGCTTAGGTTTTCCGCGGAATTCCGTTCTTATTCGTAATTCTGCGGCGAGTTTGACTCCAAACTGAGCCTCTGCTGCTAACGGGTTCCCAGCATCAATCCATACAATGTGATTGTACTCATGGCCATATTTTTGTATGTACATGCAGACAACTTCCGTTTTTCCTATTCCGGCGGGGGCTGCAAGGACCAAGAGTGGTACTGGCATCAGATTATATCCAGTTTTTTTTCTATCTGCTGTGCACTCTTTAAGTTTTTGATGGAGATCTACAAGGCAGTCAAGACGCCCAGTAAAGTTCTGATTTGGTTTTTGGATTTGAAACCGAAGGCTTTTATTCGACTCGGTCTGAAAGAAAATCATTAGATATTTTCTAAATGTAAAAACTGTCATTCATTTTGAGCTTTTACTCACGAGGGAATGGTTTCACATGTTACTTGCCAATTTTAAAGACTATAATTCATAAACATTTTCCTATTTTAAAGTAGCACATAGCCAAATTAACTAGACTGCATTTGGTGTTTTTCAGTCACAGTGGCCCGCCAAAGTTTATAAAATTTCAAATTTTAAATGGTTGCTATTAGGTTGCTTCCACATATTTTATATGGTTCTGGGCACATTTTACTTTTAATATTTGTTAGATAATTTTTCAAAAGGTAAAAATGAGATAAGTTTAGCCATTAAGATGATTAGTAATTCAAAACGTTTTTTAAATTTCAATATTTTGGTAATAATTTTAAATGCTTAAATCTTGTCTATACTTGATAATTCTGAAATAGAACATGCAGTCCGGAGTAAATGTAAAACTCATGCATCACAAAATAAGAATAAAGTTTACTTATTTAATTCAAGGATAAGAGTGATTTCAAGAAACAGAGGTATAAATGTGATCACGTAGTCGTTATGAAGAATGTATTACTTGAGGTAACAAATAAATTGACAGTTATGGAAAATATTACGTTGTATTCAATGTCATTTGTGTATTTTATGATACAGTTTTGATCTCACCCAATTGGAAATCTGTCAACATAATTCTGCGGGAATATTTATGCATAAACCAGTTCAAATCCTTATGTCCGAATTTCGGACATATTTATAGCGTGTAAATTATTAATAATGTTTCATGAATAAAACTGTATTGCCAAACCTCTACTTTCAAAATAATAGTGCGACGCAAGATTTGATCCCTGGACCGCCAGACTTAGCTTGGTGCACTGACCACTGTGCCACACTGTCGTTTTTAATAATATTGTAGTTTAATCTTCCATATATACTGCACCTTACTAGTTTCAATTATCCGTAAATTTAAATTTTTACAACATTTTAACGCGTGAAAAAATTATGAACTGAGTGATACGGGAATAACTAATAAAGCTTGACCTGTTTGAGTCACCTAGGTCTCAGGTCAAGTTTAAATTAGGTCACAAAGTTAGGGATTTGTAACAATAAATCAATTTTTTTGAGTTATAACAATTACTAGTGATTGTAAATTTGCGTCCCAAAAATTTTACTGCTGACCTGGGTCAAAGGTCAGTTTAGGTAACAGCCCTGAGATTTGTGCGTAAAAGTATGGTTATAAAAAATTATACATACGGCTTTTGTCATCACAATTTTGTCATAATGCATAATGTATAAACTGTTATGCCCAATGTTTTATGTCCGGATTAGTAACATTTCATAAACGATTATGCATAATATTTGTATGTTCAGCTTACGCATAAATTTTACATAAAATACACGGTGGGAACTTTTATGTACATAATTATGTAGAGGATTTCCAACTGGGCATACTCCTGATTTTGGCTTTTTGGATGTGTTAAAGCAGCTGAAGCGGACAACTAGGTCAGGTACTTCCAGCTTATTAGAGTATTCAACTAATTGCAGTAAGAAAGTTTACAAATGCTCCGTTTTGTTTAGAAGCAATACTGATTAAAATGCAATGCTGTGCCTGATAGTATAAAATGCTTTGATGATTGTAATTTCAAGATTGTTTATACTCACTACTTTATTAACTCGATAACACCTGCTGTGTATTTAGCTTATCAACCATTGTGACGTAGGGTGGAGTATTGGATTAGCATTAATTTAGAAATGAAATATTTGGTATTATTAGATTTTAATTGAATGATTAAATTCAAATTCAATAACTGAATCCGCCAAAACTAGGTCATGTTACTATAATTATTTTGTCTTAGCACACTTATTAGAATCCTAGCCTATCCACTAAACTTAACACTACTTTAACAACTGGTATACATTCCAAACTCGAACAAACATTTCCTACTGGTAAAAGGCAGCGGACTTCGTACCTTGTTAATCTAGTAGAGCGCTATTTCTACCGAGCCTACTAATATCGCCACTAACCGTACCGAGCTAACTTAAACCTTGACCAGCCCATCTTGTACTCGCGCAACTCTTATCATGGCTTTTAAAATTACTCGTAATTTGCCAACTGGTACCAGTAAATCTCGTACCTGGCATACTTGTACCGTCGTACTAACTCAAACCTGCTATTATTTAGCTTAATTGTACCAGCGCTCCTTAATTTCAGCGCATTTTCACTAACAAACAAAACTTGTACCTAGTTTGATTTGACAAACACTGACTGCAAGGATTTTATGTTAGTTTTACTATATAAACAATGTTTTTTTATTGATCAAACCTATTCGCAGTAATTTCAGCATCTACTTTGGGCCCACAGTGAACAAATTTGGCGCGAAGCGTGGAATTTATTTGTTTATAAAAGTAATTTAAAGTGACACATTTCAGCAGCGGGAGTCACAAAAGTAGCAGTGGACGAAAAGACGATTTTATCAGCAATAGTTCATATCCACTTTATTATCTAATTACTATGTCAACAAGTTGTTTAATATTGTGCCATCAATATTATTTCGTTTTCTTATCCTTAATAATTATTTTTTGTCTTCATGCTGTACTACGCGTGACACTAACTATGTCAACTAGGAAAACCAAAACCATTCTTATATATATTATTTGTGGATCTTTTTTTGTTGATTAGATATGTCCTGCGTAATTAGATAAAAACCGCTACTGCAGACTACTAGGCTTTAATTTATCACAACTACGCAGTTTTTTACAAGTTTTGTACTTCTCTTTTTACCTAAAATAATATTAACTAATAGTATTTCCTTTTCTTAATTAAATTTCCATTCTTAGTGTGCTACGTATCAATAAATGATGTCAATTTTCTCACACTAGCGTTATATACAAGGGTATTAAGGATTTTATGTAGTATGAGTTTTAAATATCGTTTTATTTTCCACAATAAATACATTACTACTTCGAAGAAGAAAAACAACCAACCTTTATAAGTATATCTTATTTTAATAAATAAAATATTATATTATAATTACCTTACAAATATTATATTCACTCATTAACCAAATATTCTATTCACTACTGTAGCTTCCTACTTAGTGTTACAAACTTTATTATTTAACCTTCGGAAGAAAATCCCAAAGTCAAATAGCTATAAAAGTTGGTTAGTGCCATATGTAAGGTGTATTACAAAGCCTGACAGACTGAATAATAAATACAGTATAATTGGATGTAAGACAGAAACGTATGAATCTTTAACTATACTGTCCGTAACTAAGTCTTTGATGCATAATTAATATACTTAATCATTAATAAAATTCGAAAATCTGTTATCACTGCGCTCGATAGATGTCGCGTGAACTGCTTTCTATTTTCATGTTTAATTTACTTTTGTTATTAATAAGTTAGCAAGCTATGTATAAAAAATCTTGTCTATTCCTTGCTATGCTATTTTCGGGTTGGTTAAACAGTCTCTGTGGCCATCCAGCGTATGTATGTGTCTATTTGTGCTTTATAATGAATAAAAATCCAGTATAATAGTAATAATAATAATTACGACCAACGATTAACATAAGAGGAAAGATCAATTGCAGTCTAGGCAGTTGAATTAGGAATTTAAGATATTAATTGATAAAAGTGACACTCACCATACATTTATCTTCCTCCAGCTGTTCCAGTATTTCATTCAATTTAATGTTCTGCTCGTCAACTTTGGCGTGTAAATCTTTGACTAATGTGGTCCCTGTAACGTCTCTGCTAAACGACTCATCCCGCACAATACAGCTATACAATGTCCTTGCATATTTTTCAATATTTTTATTAAAATTAATTGGAGCCCACGAAAAGTCTAAATTCTGACCATCCTCTTCAAAGTAACTTTTAACTAGGATAAGACCAGGCTGATTTGGTTGTAATTTCTCTGGATTTTTAAATTTCAAAAATTTTACCCAAGAATTTTCCTTACTGTCTTTGCGAAAATGTATTGAGGAACAAGCAGAGTCCAAATCTTTCTCGTTTAACTTATGAAGCTCCGTTTCCAGAAAAAATTCATAGGGTGTGATGACCTTTTTAATTTTCTTGTCTGTCCCGCCCTGTTCATGTGCCCAGTAGTAGAGGTTTACGAGAGTAGCAGCATCCCACTGAGATTTCAAATCCCTTTTAAAGTTTTTCTTGTCCAGTTTCTTCAAAAAATCATTTTCGTTTTTGGTCTCGCACTTAAGGAGGGCGCTAAAGCACAATGCTCCTGCATATTCCGCTAACATTTGAATTGCTTGTAGTTTATTTTCCCGATTCGTTTTTTCCCCTGGAGCCTCCAGGTTAATGAACTCAAGAGAGTGCTTGTACTTGTCGTAGGTATGCAGGGCAAAAATAATAAAACAAAGCAGAAATGTTTCGTCAAAGGATTTGGAGGATTCGGCCTTAATAATTGAAATGATTGAGATCTTAGTCCTGGCCTGCATCAACTTGTCTACGTAGCCAGCCACAGATTGGAGTCCAAGAGCTGTGATTCGAGAAATTGCGTTTGCGTGAGGTGAAGATCGACTTGATCCTGCGAACACTCCTAGTGCTACTAATTCCCCTCCAAGCTTCCCCATTCGTCGCACACGTCCCTTTTTCTTCCCTAAATTTTCATACTTGGTCACAGCTGTTCTGGCAAAAGCTTTTGTAAATTCGTACACTGCGGAATTTTCTGAGATTCCAAGGGATTGCAACAAGTCTTCAGGACTTTGTTCATCGCAGGCAGACCCCATGGTTTGTTTTAATTTTGGAACATGGCTGCTGATACAAAATTAAGAAGCACGCTCAAAATTTTATGAATCTCCTTTGTAATCTCACAACAACAAGTTACTCCACATCTAACTAGTCAGATCTAGTCCTTCAGGCAACATAACATGCAATAGTTTTATTTGTGTTATAAATGTGAGCTCACTTTGATGGAAATGACAAGGCTTAGATCTAAGGATTAATAACTGGATGGTGTGAACAAGTAAGCTAAAATGAATGGAAATTGAAACAGAGATTTAATGCAGAGAGGAGTGGAATTCGCTTCGTGAGCTGGTCTGGAAATTTAAGTTTCTTCTGTCTTGCTCAATGCAATTCAAGTTGAGGAAACACTTTAGATCCATACGCAGTGACGTAAAATAAGTGTGTATATTTATAGTGGCTTATCAACCAATTTTGTATTAGCATGAAACAATAATTAGGAAAAACCACATATTCTTAGCTTTTCTAACCTGAGCTTTAGCTTACCAGCAAATACTGGAATGGATTTAAATGTCTGTCTGCCCGTCCGTTTGTCCATTTGTAAGCCGTTTATTCCAGGTTTAAATTAATCCGTACACATATTAGCTAAAAAACTTAGTCCATGCTCTCACAAACGTACAAGAGTGGTGCTGTTTACGTTATATAATTATAAAATCTCACAAGCCATCTTTCTTTTGCAGTTCAATGGATACGCTCTCATTTATTTTCTTACTTGTTTTCTGACCTATAGAAAAGCCACCAATCGTCGGTGAAGAGTCATTCTGTCTTAAGTCCAGTGCACAGCTAAAATCATTCTGTCTCAAGTCCATCCAATTCTTAAAGTCATTTTGTCCTAAGTCCATCCAATTTGTAGCTCCTGTCGAGGTCGCTTCCGCGTTGTCCTATGCATTAGGTGGGGGTGGCATGTCACTTACTGAATTGTACTAATGACGTAAATTTAGGGGTTGTCCACAAAAGACGTAATGTTACTATGTTGTACTTATGATATACACTTAAGGGTCGTCCACAAAAGACGTAATGTTACTATGTTGTACTTATAATGTACACTTAGGGGTCGTCCACAAAAGACGTTGGGTTTGTGCCTATGTTGTACACACTTAGAGGTCGTCCACAAAAGACGTAATGTTAGTGCCTATGCTGTACACATTTAGGGGTGGTCCACAAAAGACGTAATAAAAATTCTATTTGCAGAACATTATGCACTTACGAAAAACATTCAAATCGAGCATTTTGCAATTTTCAGAAAGTTGCCAATTTTTCTATTTGCATGTTTTTCTAACGTGCAAAATGTTCTATTTGCATGTTTTTCTAACGTGAAAAATGTTCTATTTGCATGTTTTTCTAACGTGCAAAATGTTCTATTTGCATGTTTTTCCAACGTGCAAAATGTTCTATTTGCATGTTTTTCTAACGTGCAACATGTTGTATTTGCATGTTTTTCAAAAGTGCAAAATGTTCTAGCAATAAAATTTGTATTACGTCTTTTGTGGACGACCCTAAATTGTGTACAAAATTGTTAGTAACATGAAGTCTTTTGTGGACGACCCCTAAGTGTACATTAAAAGTACAACATAGTACCATTATGTCTTTTGTGGACGACCCCTAAGTGTACATTATAAGTACAACATAGTAGCATTACGTCTTTTGTGGACGACCTTAAAGTGTGCATCATGACTACAACATAGTAACACTACGTCTTTTGTAGATGACCCCTAAACTTACGTCATGAGTACAATGCAGTAAGTAACATACCACCCCCACCTAATGCATAAGACAACGCGGAAGCGACCTTGACAGGAGCTACCAATTGGATGGACTTGGGACAGAATGACTTTAGGAATTGGATGAGCTTAAGACAGAATGATTTTAGGAGTGCACTGGACTTAAGACAGAATGACTCTTCACCGACGCAATATGTAACTGTTGTAATGCAAGTTAGCAGCGGCTGCGAAAAGTCAATTCTTGTAAAGGAATGGGGGTAATATTTGAATGCTGTGTTACACATCTGCGTGGGAGAATGCTATTGTTAGTGCTATTAACAAATTCCAAAACTTATCAGCTTTGTTGCTCCAATAAATCTAGACTAGTTTTTTTGTATATATGTATAATTATCTAAGTATTTTATGTCTTACATTTAGTTTTACGCTGCTACAGAAAATTTGTTTTCCAGCAAAACAAACGCATTAGTTGAAAGCTCAGCATCTCCTCAAGAACAATGGTGGATACAACCAGCATATCACGCTGGATATTTTACAGTCGCTTACATCTGCGCCTCTGCTAGGGCTGCTTGGCTTACATTTAGAAGCGCAATACATACAATTCGGAGAATTCAAGCCTATACCATGAGACCATACGCAAAGTATTACCCAAGAAACAATCTTGAAGCGGCCCATCACCGAGCGATCGTCGACGTCACCGCCTGTCAGCCCATCTGCAATTTCTGTCCTCCGGCCCACCAGCCATTGGCATCCGCATACGGATTGCCGCCCGCTTGCTGACACTATACTGGCACCTTGAGACAGCGGTCGCCGACATGAATCTGCGCTATGCCAATAGTTATGTTGCTGCCTTTACTAAACTAAACGATGCATTGCCAGTTCAGTGCGGTGCTGTAGATAGTCCCTATGCATAATGAATAATAAATAGTCTTAATTATAGATTTCATTCACTAAAATACAAAAAATCCGGCACTTCGCGCCGCATTTGGCGACCGTAGGCCCGAATAAGATGCTGAGCTTCAGCGAGCATTGGCTTTATCAAGGGAACAAGATAATTTCAGTGACGCTCAATGATGACCTATGAATTATACGTAATGTATTGAAACAGCAAAAGCTACTTAAAAAGTTTTTTTTTGCAATATGGTTTGCATAAATATTTTGGTTCAAATAAAAACAGTTTGGTTGTGAGACCTGTATCGCTCTTACTACGGACAGACGGACAGACAGACAAACCGATCACACTACGTCTTGACAAGGGTGGCAATAAATAGGTGATAATTTATGCTTTGACATCGCTTATGGAACTTCTCTGATACAAGCGTACAAACCGAGGAGGTGGGACGGGTGCAAAACGCCATACAAATGTTTGTGATATTCTTACGTGGTTACAACAAGTTGTAAAACTTCTAAGAGTTAAATGCTGCTAATTGTTAACAATGTGTAACAACCCTCATACTAAAAATATTTAGGTTCCTTCAAGAAATGTTTATTGGGCATGGTTCTTTCATGAATATTATTATTATTATTATTATGCTGGGTTTTATTTCAAGAATCCAATTAAATAGCACATACACGAACATGACACAAATAAATGTATTGTCACTATCGAAGATAGTGCGTTGTGATAGAAAATTTTGTACTTAAACGTATAATATACTAAAAGTAAGTTTAGTCTAAAGTAATTTAGGTTGGGAAAGATGAAGGAGCCCGCGCGTCAGAAAAACAGCGCTGCGGTTAAAAGATTAACTAATTGACATTTGCACAATGTAATAGACTAAGTACTTACTCTGTAACCTATGTTTTGAATTTTTATATAAAAAAACGCATAAAAGAATGAAATATCAGATTAAAAAAAAACCATTTTAAAGGAAAAAAAAAATAACTTATATATTATGAGATATGGACCCACCTTTTATATGGCAAACTATGCTATTTTTGTGTATTTTAGTTTTGATGCCCCAGACTAAAATAAACTGGGCAAGGGATTTTGAGCACCCTATACAGTGTTAAGCTCCTGAGAGGAAACTTAGTCGTAGTTAGTAAGGGTGACTCGGCAAGTGGAGGTAAATGGTACAATGCGGGTAACTGTGTGTATGAACGAACGAATGAATGTAGTATAATGAGTGCAGTAGGTAGTTAGTAGTAGACAGTAGGTAGTTGTTCGTTCAATGGTTTTACTGTACTGGTTAGCTCAGTGTGTAGCTCGCACTGAAGCTAACTCGTATGCAATGTTGTTTACATAACATTGCATAATAATGTTATACCTAACTCATGATATGGTATGTACCGTATCATGACACGCCGCCCTCATAAGAAAGGAACGATAAAATGTTCCTACTGTCTACTGGTACTTAAATAATAATACTAAATGATACAGTATTTAGGTATAGACTAACAACTAATGCTAACATTACGTGTCAATGCAAAACTGCAGAATAGGCGCGAAATCGTAGACATTTTTCAACTGCATTAAAAGCATTGATTAAATACACATACAAAATCACATGAATATTACATACATTAAATTCATTCTTTTCAACTGACGATTGTGGCCGGAGTCAAGACGCAGTTAAGACCTTCCCCCCTCCCCCAATATTTCCAAAAATCGGAGAAGTACAAAGTCGAGGTGGGTATGAAAAAATTCACAAAAATTTTCTGCATCTGACACTTTAAATAAAATTTCCAAATTAATTTTTTCAAAAATGTTACGTAAATTTAAAAATTGGTATATACGCGTTTTAAAATTACAAATAAGGAGCCCCATGGCTCATTTCAAAATTACTGCCCCGAATTACATTACTGTTGGTTTTAGACGGGGTTTTCGACTATGGCGAATCCGACTAAGTGTATCTAAGTGTAATACAGTGTGACCCAATGTTTCCGGACTGACTAAAGCCCGAATTGGATTCTTAAGCATAAATACAGGTAATATAAGACAATATTAAAAATACATACATAATTCATAAATACTTATGTCTATGTAGTAAAATTACCGTTGTATGTTGTAATTTAAGTTACAAATGTTAATTAAAATACAGTTAACTATCAATACAATATTTTTTGGCACGTTGTGCGTAATTACTATAAAATTCATAAAATTAATATTTTTGGCCTCCGTACGGAGTTTTGTTCAAATCTTTTCAGGTGACCTGACCCGAGAGGGTGGTGACGCAACCGGCCGGACTACGTTACCATCATCAGGTGATGTGAGGACTATTCGACCCACTTGTTTAACAGGTACATTCCCTTTTAATTACTAAAACATCCATTATATATAGTATCCAAAAATTTAAAAATAAATATATTACAAAATTATATTAAACAAAATTTTAATTGGATTAAAATTAAGTATGACTATATACATAAACTAATTTTTGTCTCTTCCCATGAAAGATTTTTGATAATGGTTTTTCAGCTCAAAACATCAGTAGCTGTGGTAAACAGATTTTATAAACTATATATTATTATTATATACTATTATTATTATAAATGAATGTGTTGTATGTACCAATGTCAACTTCGATGGTATCTATCTCAAAACACGGTCGTGGTACCGAGTCCCTCAAAAGGGTGGATATTCGCGACGGGGCGTGTGGGCACCCCGTTGCGTTCCAGTTATACTCGGTCACGCCAAAACTATAAAGTTAATTTAACAAAATTTCAATGAAGGGCCTAGCCCATAGACGTTACGTACATCGATTTCCTCAAAGTCAAGGTGGCGACCTTGAACTTGTCAGTGTCTATCTATCTCTACATGTATGTACTCAGATAATTATAAAAACATATCGACATTCTATTTTAAAAATTAAAAATAGAATAGGCAAACCAACCTGTTTTTAAAAAAAAAAACAATATAAATACAAATTAAATTAGTTTGGCAAATTTTAATTACAATAAGTTTCATTCCTTAACTATGTTATACTAAGGTGGGCAGTAACTTGTCCCGAGTTATTGCAAATTACCGTACCTAGTCAAAATTAAATACAGACATGAAATCAAAATAACTTGAAGTGAAAAACAAAAAATACCTAAAGGTATATAGCATAGGACGTTATCTCTATGAGGTGTCAAAAGTGACCATTCATATCAAAATGAAAAATTATAATTATTGTAAGGATTACCTTACTTATTAACCGTCAAGTATGTACTGAATAAAGACAATTTAGTAGGTTCTTTGTTTCACTTAATTTAAAAATAAAATAAAAATATAGTTATCAACTAAATTCAGAGCTATCCGTGTTCTAACACAGTATGTGCGAAAACAGGACTGACCTTCCAAACGCACTTCCAACCTAGCTCGACTATTCTGTCTACCTGTTTAATGGGGCTGACTTTTATTTTAATTGTCACGATTTTGGCTATATCGCGGGTCAAATTCGGCCCTGCAGTGAATAGTCACTGAGACACAGCAACCGTTTGGTACTAGCTGGAGTGGTTGGAGTGTCTGCGTTGGATAAATAGACCAAAGAGTAGCGAAACACTGTCAGATACCAGTATCCACCTTGATAGTTTAGTTCTATATATTAAAATAATCATTTAAAAATTTCAAAATATATTTACAAATTTATGGCTCAGCCACTATTATTACTTCTAAGTCTACGGATATTGTCTTTATTCATTATATACTTGTCGTTTATTGTATCCAATAAATTATTATTTCTAGATCCTTTTGGGCGACCAGGTACTCGCTTAACTATAATACTAAAATTAGGGTTTTGATGTTGGTAATTAGTCACTACTGTAGGTTGATGTTGTTGTGTTGGTGTAAATGGCTGTTGATAACCAGATGAAGTAGGTCGTTGCGGCGTGAGTATAGGCATGGTGGTAGGTGGGTCATATGTACATTGTGGTGAATTTAGCCTAGGCGGTTAAGGGTGGTAGGTATGGGGCACTGCTGTTGCTGGCGATGAAGGAGACAAGGTAGAAGGTTCCGGATCCTGGGAGGAGGACGGGCCCAAATCTGCCAGTGTGTGGGGTGGTACTCTCAAGGTAGCCTCCTCATCGGTGGGTTTAGGTTTGTCCTCACATACATCATTTCCCAGAAGCTGCTGTGTTTGCCTCCTTGGTGGTATAATCTCTCCACGCCTCACGTAATAATGTCGAAGTCTTTCCATGTTTACGTTGAACTGAATTAGCTTAGACTTATACCGTCCTTCCAGTTTATAGTTATTTAGTCCAACATCCTCAACAATTAGGTATGGACCTACAAAAATAGAAAGTAATTTTTTAGATGTGCCTTTTTCACGTTTTTTATTCCGCAACAATACCAGGTCTCCAACTTTCGATTTTTTCCTCTCGTCTACTAGCGTTAAATCTAGTAGCCCACTTAGCCCGTTCGTGCACGATTGCTAGCTTAGCCATCTCCCTTGCATCACGGCTATGCTGATGAAAGTCGATGGTCTGTTCCTCCCTCAAGAATGGAAGTTCAGAGTCGATGGGGAGTCTTGGCTCCCAGCCAAATAGAGCAAACAAAGGTGTCTGGCCTGTGGTAGAGTCAATAGATGAGTTTAAGGCAAATGTTAAGGATGGTACTGCCTGGTCCCATTTTCTCTTATTTTTCATAGCATATGAGCGAATCATTTCCATCAGAACGTCATGTGTTGATTCAACTGCTCCATTAGTCCGAGCCATATAGAGACTCGAGGTTATGTGTGTGAAGCCTAAAATTAAGTTGAGTTCCAAGATGGTCTCGTTTAGAAACGATTTTGCGTTATCTGACTGAAGGTATTTCGGTGTTCCAAATTTCGCGACAATCTCGTCTGTAATGAACTTAGCGGTGGTTTTGGCAGTACAGTTTGGTACTGTCTTGCAAATTAGAAATTTTGTCAAGTAGTCGACGGCTGTTAGTATGTATCGGTTTTGGGATGTTGAGGTGGAAATTGGACCTGCAAAATCTATCTGCACTCGTTTAAACGGTTGGGTGGGAATTTCAATAAATTGAAAGAGCCCTGCAGGTTTAATCCGTAGTGTTTTGTTGAACTGGCATTGGTGGCAGGTCCTTATGTACTCTTTGACGTCATCCTTCATTTTGGGCCAAAATTTTCTTTGGTGTAGTCTGTGGAGTGTTTTCTTAATTCCGAGGTGGCCTCCGAGCTCCATGGTATGTAAACTATGCATAGCCTGGCTTCGACCGGATTTTGGCATAACAGGAACTGAATGAGGGCCTCTTGGGACCGAACTTTTAAAAAATAAAATTCCATTAATTAGTATATAATTATTGAAATTTAATAGGCCATTTTCTAGTCTACTAATGATGGTTGCTAGCTCAGGATCCTCTCGTTGTTGTTGTCTGAATTTTTTATCTTGCTCTGACAACGGTCCGGTTGTAATATTCCATATGGACAGATCCATGTTGGACACAGCAGCTCGAGATAATAAGTCCGGAAGAAAATTGAGCTTTCCTGCTAGATGGCTTAGATTTGTTATGTTGAATTCGGCAAGGACCATTGCCTGGCGAAAAAGTTTAGGAGTCATAGGTTTCCTTTTTGATGTAAGTAGGGATGGAAGTGTGCTGTTGTCTGTTTGTATGGCAAAGGGAATTTCTTTTAAAAAATGGGAGAATTTCTTTAAAGCCCACACAATGGCTTCCATTTCCAAAATCGGCACTTGATAATTCTTCATCTCTTTGGTGAGGGCTTTTGAAATGCAAGCCACAATTTTTTCCATCTGTTGTCTATTAGGTAGTACATGAGTTTGAAACAGACAAGCTCCAAGTCCTCCGGTGGAGGCATCGGTCCTCAAGGTGGTGGGTAGAGTTGGATCAAAATGAGCTTGAATAGGTGCTGTAGTGAGGGCTACTTTTAGATTTTCGAATGCCTCCTGACATTCAGTGCTCCATACGTAAGGTGTGTTTTTGACTAGTAGAGCGTGAAGTGGTCTCGCAATGCTAGCTAGATTTGGGACAAAGGTTGTATAGACGTTAATGCTCCCAAGACACGACTGTAGCAATTTAATAGACTTAGGTGGTTTAATTTTTCTAATAGAGTCTACATATTCGGGTATTGGCCTTCTGCCGTTTTCATCAATAAGGAATCCAAGTATTTCTATCTCCTTGAATCCCAGTTTGCATTTTGACGGTTTTAGGCGCAGGTTGTTGTCGATCAGTCGCTGGAAGACTTTGCCTAATGTACTTATGTTGGAATCTACATCCTCACTTGGCGCAATAATATCGTCCAGATAATGGAGCACTTCCTTATATTGTAGGTTTCCTAGTAAACTTATCATCATTCGGCTGAAAAATCCAGGTGCATTGCTCATACCAAATGAGAGCTTGAGGCATTCGTAGTGTCCGTGTCGTGTGCTGAACGCTGAGAGTGGAATAGATTCATCGTCCAGCATCACTTGGTTATAGCCACTCTGCAAATCCAGTGCTGAGAATATTTTCTTTTCTTTAAAACGGTGAATGATGTCGTTGATTAAAGGTAGTGGGAACACGTGGGATCTAGTTTAAGAATTTAATTTTCGATAATCGTTTTCCACTCTGAACTGGGGTTTCGTGGGGTCAGGGGATTTTTTCTTTACTAAAAATGAAGGGCTGGAAATCTCTGATGTTGATTCCCGAATGGTTCCGTATCTTAGTTGTTCCTGTATCTGCCTTTCTATCTCTATATGCTGAGCTTCTGATTGTGGGAAGCCTCTTATTTGAAATGGTGTTGGGTCCTTTAATTCGATTTTATATTTGGAATGAGGGTAAGCGCCCATAGGAGTACGGCTAAACAAGAATGCTTCCTGATGGGTCCTCACTAAATTTTAGTATTTTTCCAAGTCCTCCGGACTTAATGTTGGAGCGAAAGCAACCTTGCTCACTTCTCTTTTTAATTCTTCTCCTGTATAAATAGGTATTGTGCTGGTCTGTGCCTGGTTGCCTGAATCTGTAAGGGTGTTTATAGAGTTGATTTGGTGAAACTCCAGCATCTTATAGTCAGTAATTTCAGCTGTAGAGACGACAGCTTTTGCTGGAATAGTAATTGGTTCCTCTGTAAAATTTATAACACGCATAAATTCAGTGTTGTTGGCTACTAAATATTCGGGTATGCTGAGTCCTTTAAAATCCTTGTTGCCTATAGAAATAGCAGTAAAAGGAACCTGTCGTAATTCTCGCAACCCATACATTACATAAATGGGAATATCTGCCATTGAATTTGGTTCTACTGTTGATTTTTTAGAGGCATGTAGTCGCACTACTTGTGTGCCTTTATTTTTTTTAGTTTTGAGGGCTCCGGCTTGAGTAGGTTTGTGTTGTCGCAAAGTAATTGTTTTTCGAAGAAATTTAGGTTGGGTTGTCTGTTGTGGTTGAGTTTGTTGTTGCGTATAAATAGCGTGATCGTCACCAGCGCTTTGCCTTGTTTCCAAATTTCCTGTATTTTGGTGCTCTTTGGAGTTAGTGCGCACTTGGCTCCTTGAAGGTGTTTGACTCTGTGTATGTAAGTAGGTCGGTCGCGTATTCTGAACCTGTTGCATTTCGAACTGCTCCAAGTCCTGGGTGACCGGCCTTCTTGCATTAGTCATTGATGCTACACCAAAATGTTCAGATGACATGGTGCAGTCTATAAAATCCAAAACTACTCTAAACTTAGTAAACCAATCTTCACCTATTAGTATTTGGTGTTTAGATTCTTGAACGACTATGTATTCATGTGTGATTGGATGCCCATTTATTTGTATAGTGACTACTGCTTTCCCTTTAATACGAATTGGGTGTTGGCCGTAGTCACAGATGCTGATGTCATTGGTCATTCGAATTGTTGCTTCCAATTTTCTTGCTACATTTTCTCTAATTATTGAGCAATCTGCTCCTGTATCAAGAAACAGAGTTAAAGGGAAACCTTCATTCTCTCTTAATGTTGTGATTGCTTGAATAGTTGTTGTTGCAGGAATGTCATGTTTACTCAAAAAATACTTGCGTTGACTCACTGTTCCCTGTTGTTGAACTATTGTTGCACTTAAATCTATTAAATTATTGTTGTTATTTTCCGGCGGCCTTGTATTGAACGTCGAACGATTCGGCCTAGTCGTCCGCCTTAGTGGTTTAAATGTTGTTGATTTCCCTGGTTTTAGTTATTGTGTGGTAGGGCAGATAAGTAATTTCTGTTGATGTTTTGATTTGCAATAGCATTGGGATGAACAAAGTTGGGAATGAAATTCCGTCCTTTATAGTTGGAATTGTTTGAGTTGTTGTTGTTTCCGCTCTGGTTTTGGTTGGAATTTCCCTGACTAAATTGTTGGTTTTGATTTCCTTGATGGGATTGTTGGTTTTGGTATTGCGTTCTTTGTGAATTATTTTGACTGCGGTTTCCTCTTGCCAACTGATTTTGTTGTTGATTTTGGTTCTGAGGACATCGTCTTGGCCCATGCCCTGGTTGATGACATACATAGCAATTTATGTTGCTCCAATCTATGGGTTGACGTCTCGATATATTTGAAGGTCCCCGTTGATTTGACTGGTTGGTTTTTTGTTGACGTGGTGGTTGGTGTGTCGTCAGTTGGTTGACTTTGGCTGTCAACGTCGCAATAGTCTGTTTTAATGCTTCAATGTTGGGGTCTGACGTCACGGTTGCAACTTCTTGTTTTATATTTGCCCTTCCTGGTTCATACTGATCTGTTGCGTCATACCGAATGAGTAATGCTCTTAATTCTTCAATCGAAGTGGGCTAAACTTGTACTCGTATGAACTCCCTGACTTTCTCGCGTAAGTTGGTTATGATCACCTTTAATAATTGTGCTACAGGAACGGTTGCCCAATTGTCCCCAAAAGCGTTCTGAAGTCGCAATAAAAATGCATTTGATGTTTCTGTGCACTGCTGCTTTTGATTAAATGGCTCAATGAATGACACAGCTGGGTCTCTGACTGTGGGGCAGACAGCTAACAAGGCTATGAATATATTTGCTAAAGTCGTCTCGTCGTCCTTGATAGTTGCTTTGTTCAGGCTAACCCAATCTTGCACAGCTGGAGTTTTAATAGCTATTCTTAAAAGTTGCTTACTAGGGGTTATGGTCATTTCTGTAGTTGTTATGTAGCTAGTATATTCAGTTTGAAAGTCGGTAAATTCGCGAGTGTATAATACGGGTTTATTATACGTGGGCATTGGCAGGGTGGGTTTCTTGAATGCCATTTTCCTGACTCCCTAGGAAAAATTCTCCTTGTTTTTATTAAAAATTTGTCGTCAAATAGTCGGAAATGGCCCTCTTCGTCCTCTTTAAAATTATTGTATAATTGTGCTAGTAGGTCTTGTTGTGCTCTGCGTGTTCTAGCTTTCTCTAATTCGGGTGATAGGGCTAGTTTGACTTTGCCTATTCTGCCAAAATTTAATTTAGGAAATGCTTCTACTCGCTTCCGTTTTTTTGGATTTTCAATGTCAGAGTCTACTAAATTTTCTAGCTCGTGTGTTTTAACTGCTATTGCTTCATCTAACGGATGCTCGGAGTTAGCAATAAATTTTTTACATACCGTATATGACGAGAGTGTGAGGTCCGGTAGTAGGTTAGGGTCTGCAACAGGTGGTTGCTCCGATTGGGTGGCACGGTCAAGCTCTTCTTTTAGTGATGTTTCAGAATACTTAATATGTGGCTCAGGCTGAACCTGGTCTGGTGATGTCTTCTCTAAGTTGGAACCCCGAGTTGGTGGTTGGACAGGGTTGAAATCCTCTTGAATAATAGAGGTCTCAACAAGCTCTGGTGAAAAGGCTTCAGCTGATGTGAGTGCTGTCTCGGCTCTGAAGGAAAAGGTGTCGTCTGAGCACTCTTGTAAGTTGTCGTCCAAAGCTTGGATTGTCTTGTCTAATTGTCTCTCAAATCGTCTTTGTACACCCCTCTTGTGATTTACTGAAGTGTCAATAATTGGCTGCCGCGGAGTTGGAAGGTTGGAAAGTCTGGGTGTTGATGAAAGTTAATATAATGGTAGCCGTAAAAACAGGTATTGCTCAACGCATTAAGTTCTTAATATTGTCTCTTTACACACGTATTCACCAAAATTTAAATCTACAAGTCGAATATAATCTGGATGGCTGCAACAATGTGGTGCTATTGCGTTAGCTAGTACCTGTGTTGATGGGTGTGGAGCACTATGGGGAGCTAGCACTTCACTTTTATTTGTCTCTGAGTTTTTTGTTTGTGCACTTTCACGAGAAATAAACATTTGCACTTAACTTATGCGTGGGATTATAGTCTTAGTTCTCTGTCTTTTTACTTAATTTAATTTATTTTATTTTAATCAGTGGGTTTCGTCACAATGGTGCACTGAATCACTTAAGTGTTAATATTTTATAGTTTCCTAGGTTATTTACAGTTTAATAATATTAGCGTTAAATTAGTTTTAAAATATTGGGTTTCGTTATTTTAACTGAAAAGCTAAAAACCCGCACTCTCCGCCAGTGTTAAGCTCCTGAGAGGAAACTTAATCGTAGTTAGTAAGGGTGACTTGGCAAGTGGAGGTAAATGGTACAATGCGGGTAACTGTGTGTATGAACGAACGAATGAATGTAGTATAATGAGTGCAGTAAGTAGTTAGTAGTAGACGGTAGGTAGTTGTTCGTTCAATGGTTTTACTGTACTGGTTAGCTCAGTGTGTAGCTCGCACTGAAGCTAACTCGTATGCAATGTTGTTTACATAACATTGCATACTAATGTTATACATAACTCATGATATGGTATGTACCGTATCATGACAACAGCTCTCCAATATTTACACAAATATTACAGCACAGTTTATCATTCACAGGTTTAAGAGGGCATGGTCTGCAATCTGTAGTGTGTCTATAATTAAACCGACGTCGTGTGGTGTTTAATATTACGTGATTTAATTATTCCGATCAGTTATGTTAAGTTAAGTTGAAAGTATGAATGAATCAAGTTTGAATTTAGGTTGACACACAATTTGAAGCTGCTAGCAAAGTTACAATTATTGTTATTGTTGAGGAGGCTGATGTTGACGTCGTCAGTCGGTTCGGTCTTCGGTTTTGAATTGCATGATGTTTCGCGGTGGGGCGTGGCGTCACTCCGCTCCATTTTCCGTCGAAATCACCACGCGGTCGAGAAGAATTTACAAAATGTTTAAATGGATATTAAACTTATATTCTAGTTAATTTTAACATACAGTTAGCCTTATTTGAAAGATGAATTGACAGAGCAGCGTATAATATATCACTTAATGGTAGATTATCACTAGAACTAACAGAATTTAATGGTTAATTACGAGCACAGAAAAAACACGTCCGTCGGCTAGACACACTACAGATTGCTATGAATAATGTGTCTACTTCCGTTAAGAACCTAACGATAAAGAATTGTTTTGTTCCAAACATAAAACATAACTTGAAAGAAATGTAAAAGCTCTTATTTTAAGCTAAAAGGTTAATATTCTTGATCAGAGAACACTTCTTCAGAGGAAAACATCGCACCGCCTAAAAGAAATGCAATAGGTATAATGGGTATTCATATGGGCGCACTTCCTTAAGAAAATCTAACGCGCTTTCCAAAAGAAATGGATAGTCATGCGCATTGCACACTCCCTTCTTCCTTCACATCTTTGCTTTGTACGCAGTGTAAGTTCAGTAGTAAGGTATATGCGCATAACGTAGTGTATAGACGTAGCCGTTGCTGTGCATGCTTAATATAAACACATAGAACTCTGCCACTCACGAAAATCAACCAATGCTGGAGCTGGTCGTTAGATTTTTGAATAAGCGCCAATTTCAAGTTTGTACAGAAGAACAATATCGACGGTCTGTGTAGTCATTGGCGAGTAGTCGGCTGATGGCAAATTTACATTATTTATTTGTGGAAATGCATATAGGTAATTATAGTTATTCATAATTATTTAATTACGGTGCTACGTAAGTTTGCAATTAGTGTAGGCTGCAAAAGTAGAGAATAAACTACACTTCTCCTGCTTAATTAAAAGACTCAGTAACCTCTTCCTGGACGACTCACGATGAGTGATTTGGTTTGCAAAAGAATGCGTGGATCTAAAAAAAAGTAAGTTGTGTTCACACGTAAAATAATAAGTGTTAGTAATGTCAGTTACTAAATATTCTTTGCGCTTTGTACATAGCATAGGTCATACATGTAGTTAGATTGCCTATTACAGATCAATAATAATATCGAATTTACCATTGTATTTATGAAACTTTATTGTTGTTATTAAATATGCAATAACATTCAGAGCCGCGAAGCCGAAGAAAATACTAAAAGGGTTATTTGATCATAATCACATCTCCTACTTGTTTACTTTTGATTGTCACCCAGCCTTTCTGTTAACTAGTCGACCAACTCGTGAGTAAGTTTTATTTTATGTAAAGTAGTTGAATTACAGACTTTTAATTGTTAGTGTATCATACTATTAATTGCAAGGTTCAAGAAACCAACGATATGTTTTGAGAACTGAGCACTAAGTTGTTTGGGTCGACAGCAGATAAATAACTAATATATAAAATTATTTCCTACCTATCTACATAATTTAGCGGATTTTTCACGATATCGAAATATTTGACCCATTTTGAAGTGTTGTATACCATTCGAAAGGTAACGACGAGTAGAATCCAAATAACGGACTCTGCACGATTTTACTTACAAATTTTCAACATTTTTTTTTTAAAAACCGTCAATTTTTTCGAAAATTCCGCCTAAATATTTTTTTAAGCGTCCGAAGCCTAAAACAAAATACCTGTTTTTTTAATTTTTCAAGAGCTTTAAAATGATATATCATACATTACCATCACTCAATTTTGAAAAAAAAATAACTCAGTTTTTTAATTACAATTAAAAATAATTCATGACCTGACCTCGAACTACAAGTTCAATAGGTTCGCCTATTAATTCCAGTTTCACTGGTATATCGTTCATATCTGCATTCATTGACTGACGGGTTCAAATTTCGGATTTAAGATTTGGCGGGAAATTCAAAAAATGTACTTTTTAAAAACTTAAAAACATTTTTTATTAACATTTACAAGTCTTACTCATTACTTACTCTTTCACGGCTACCTCCCCTTAATTTAAAGGTTATAAATTGACCCGGCAAGAACTGCCAAACGTTACTGTTAAGGCTGCCATAAAACAAGGGCTTTAGCCCTTTCACATAATATGAAAATACACAGCTTTTAAATACCTTACACAACCAGAACTTAGAAGTAGACACAAATGGTAAGTGCAATGTTGAAGCCTTTACTAAAATAACAAGGATACGGAAAATAGTACCTGAAGTGGTACCCCAATACTCAAAAGGTGATATGTTTTTTTAGTGTAGTTGGTGGTAAATGCAAATTATCATAACTGACTCGAAAGTATTTAGTGCAGCTGGGTTAATGATTCGCCCAAGTTAAATAAATAGTTTTTTTTTAAATATTTCTCTGAAAGACCAAAAAATATCTAAGAAGCTTTAAATTTTGTTTTTTACAACATTAACAAATAACGCATTCTTTTGGTGTAGTAAAGCTTTAATAACTTTTATTAAAATGTTTAAACTCCTTAAATTAACTTTGACAATACCCACCTACGGAACGGAGTACTGACTGCAGCGGAAAAACATGCATTAGGCCATAAAATGTAGCTACTTTGAAATCGTGGAAAAAATCCACAATTCGATTAATTTCAACTTATATTATTATTAGGTACACATTTTTTAAATCTTAATTTTTGGAATTTCATTTTAACTTTGGCGGGACACTGTGACTAGGGCTTGCAAAATCAAGACCAAGACTTTCGCCATTTTCAAGACCATTCAAGAGTCTTGAAAAGTCTTGAAATTTCAAGACTACCTTGAAATTCAATTATTCAAACATCTTAACTCTATATATGACTTTTCAGACTTTAAAAAAAATTCGTCAAGAGTCTTGATTTTTTCAAGACTTTCGAAAGTCTTGATTTCGAGAGTCTTGAATTTTTAAGACTTTTAAAAGTCTTGATTTCGAGAGTCTTGAATTTTCAAGACGTTTAAATGTCTTGATTTCGAGAGTCTTGAAAATTCAAGACTTTTAGAAGTCTTGATTTCGAAAGTCTTGAAATTTCAAGACTTTTGAAAGTCTTGATTTAGTCTTGGTTTCAAGAGTCTTAAAATTTTTGTACCTCCAAAATTTGAAATAATGGCGAAAAAACTGTTTTTGTGCTTAAAAAATGAATGCGTACATGTTTTTGTTAGTCTTGATTTCAAGAGTCTTGATTTTTAAAGACTTTAGTCTTGATTTCAAGACTCTAGACTTTTGAAAGTCTTGATTTCGAGACTCTTGAAGTTTCAAGACTTTTAAAAGTCTTGTTTTCAAGACTCTTAAATTTTTAAGACTTCTGAAAGTCTTGATTTCGAGAGTCTTGAATGAACAAGACTTTTGCAAGTATTGATTTCAAGAGTCTTGAAATTTCAAGACCATCCCTAGTCTTAATTTCAAGAGTCTTGGTCTTGACAAGACTTTTGAAGTCAAGACTTTTGCAAGCCCTAACTGTGACCAAACAACGCAAAATGCGGTCGAGTTACTTTGGTTCTGTACTATCTAAAAGTAGCCTGATTTTTTGGATTTGGTGGTTTTTAAAATCTGGGTGTACCACCAGGCCCGGCGCGACGTTTCGGCCGGCCCTGGCAGTGTAAGACACGGAGCCGGTGACCGGTAGGACCGATTGCACTGACCGGAGGCCCGGTCAGTTCTATACTTTTGAGACAAGCTCAGGACGGCCTGTGTTGAATAATACGGAGGCTCAAATGAGGCCAAAAAGAAAGGTACGTTTCGGTCCTCGGTCACTTTTTTTAAGAGCTCATTAGGGACAGATTGTCTTGCACTGGGCCCTGGTGAAAATCAATGTTTACGGATCCGTTGTAAGGCTAGGGGAGCGTGTAGCCCGGCCCCTAATAGCCCCTAATAGAGCCCGGCCCTGGAGCATTGCACCACCTAGCACCATTTGTCCCGCCGGGCCTGTGTACCACTTGGCGTGGTTCCCTTGTTCCTACCTATCTACATAATTTACCGGATTTTTGAAAATTCTGCAATACTGGACCGATTTCATCGAGCCATATATCATTGGAAAGCTAATCGCCAGTAGAATTCAAATTTAGGAACGGGCCTCCATTATAACAAAACGTTTTCAAAATAACGGTCTTTTAATTTTTAAATGCCGCCAAAAATGTGTTGTATGGGTCACAATCAAAAAACGAAAAAAAAGGTCCCTGCTTATTTTTGAAGAGCTTTCCAATGATATATCACTCGACACAATCCGTTAAAATTTTTTAATTTGCAATTATGTGATTTCGAAACCATTTAAAAACTAATAACAATCGTGCGTGCACACTAAGTTATTTACATTTGCCAAATTGTTACCGTTCGAATAATATATCAAGTTAGTTTATTTTCATTGACTAACCGGTCGAAATCTTCATTTAACACTATTTTTACAACTTAAGCGGGAAATTCAAACATTGGAATTTACAAATGGTAATTGCACATTGCACATACTACCACTATTGGTCACCAAAAGATGCAGTTCAAAATAATGATGAAATAAAATTACACTCGCTCCACGCCGTCCACTGCATACCGATTTTAGCATTAAAGAGTAATACCCCATATTACTGTTAAGGCTACCAAAAAACAAGGGCTTCAGCCCTTGTTTTTATGTATTATAATTATGTAGGTACTTATATTTTCATACAGAGTGGGTTATTTATTTTCGACTATTCTAACAGTCTATAAAAGCTTAGTTTATTATTTGAATAAAACAATAATATAATAAAATAAACACAATTTCTGGGAGATTTGTTTAACACCTTAATCATCAAAATCGGTTAACAGTAAGTTGCAAAACGGCCTAACTAACAAAAATCACAGTTTTTAGATGTTTTAGATTTTTAAATTATTTTTTAACAACTTTGATTCAAAATTATTGCGTAAAACAATGAAGACTATCCCCACAAAAAACAATTCTGGCAATAAATTAAAAATTTCAAAAATAAAATTTTAATTTGAAAAAATTTGAAAATTTGAAAATTTTGAAATTTTTGAGTTTTTAAAATTTCAATTTTTTAATTTTGTGACAGATTTTGTTTTTTGGGATGGTCTGCATTGTTCTACGCCTTAGTTTTAAATAAAAGTTGTTTAACAATAATTTTAGGATCTAAAACATCTGAAAACTGTGATTTTTGTGGGTGTGGCTATTTTGCAACTTACTGTTAACCAATTTTTATGATTAAAGAAATCGAACAAATCTCCAAAAAATTGTCTTTATTTTGGCATATTAGTTGTTATATTCGAATGATAAACTTGGCTTTTATAGCCTGTTAGAATAGTCGGAAATAAATGGCCCACCCTGTATTATTTGGTATTTCATAGGGTTCTAAATTGTTGATTGTGAGTGAGCTTAAGAAATACTTTTGGACTGGCTGCTAACTGATGACTGATGACTACAGTAGTTTTGAACAGCGATTGAAATTGCACCACGCAATAAATATTTTTACAGGATAATGTTTTTTAATCAGACAGGTAAATATATGACTTTATATCCCGATCACGTGCTTCTATATAGTACTATATATTAAGCACTCATTTTCATGTCTTTCCAACTTTTTATATAAACAGAAGATATGTATTTCAATGTAACTATACATGGAATAGCCTAAAGGTAAAATCTGGCCCATTGTCTGAATGTCCTATTGTCCTAATGTCCTATTGTCTCATTGTCCTATTGTCCTATTGTCTCAATAAATTTTACACATCTCATATATTTTTAACTTAAACTTTTCGCTTTAGCTCACACTAGAATATTTTTCACACCAGTACACTCACTGAGAAATAATTCAAGTCTACACTCAATGCGAGCCAAATGGCAGACTTATCAGAGTTTTATGCAACTTTTCAGATCCAGCAGTCAAATAAGGTTATAACATAATAAAAAATTGAGTTTTCCTACTATATAAAGTGGTTTTTTAAAATTTTGGGATCAATCACAATCTAATTTTCTTTTAAATATCATCTAATGAATCTTTTTGGATCTATATCAACAATTTCGTCACCGCATACAAACATTTACCTAACTTCAAGTTACTCAAATTAGAAGATGAAAGACTTAAGAACTTCTTCAAGTAAAATAATACATATATCTTACTATCCGACTGCACTGAAGCTGGATTTTTTAGTACTGAAGTCAGAGATAGAACGCAGTGTGCATTCAATTGTATTAAATGAACCTGACACCGTAATAAAGTTCACTTAAACTTAAACTTAAACTCAGCCGTGGAATTGTTGGTGACTGAAAAGAACCGATACAACATACCGATACAAAAAAATAGACGTATATTTCCTTGGTATCGTTTTATCTGTAACTAAGATGTTGAAAATATTTTAAGTCAAAAATAATTAGACGTGTGATTTTGTAAATACTTTTTTTTGTGTATATAAATTTTTAAATATTTTTTGTATATAAACTTGTGGATAATTTTTGTATATGTACTTGTAAATAAATAGGTTAACTTATTTAAAGTTTTTGTTTAGCTTTTATTTTATTATAATATTTTACATGTTTGTTCATATAGTACTTACTTTTGTAAAGTAATATTTACTCAAGAATCTTGTTTGCAGTTTGGCCAGTGACAACTATACTCGTATCACTACTATAGAGGGGAAATCCAATCCTATTAAATTTGAACGAGGAGTCATGCAAGGCAGTCCAATATCCCCATTTCTATTTAATATTGCCATTGACCCAAGGATACAAGATTTGAGTGAAAAAGAGGTTACGGAAAAATTTGGATTTTCCCTGCATGCTTTACATGACAAGATTTCCAACGGCGAATTCGCTCACGATACTGGGATATTTGGATGTTCCAGGCATGCGGCTATTGAGCTTTACCAACAGGCTACTCAGTCATTAGCTCTCATTGGCCTCCGCATGAATCCTATTAAAAGTGCTGCCATCTGCATCGTAAAAGGCGAATTATGTCAAGACCCTCTCTTAGTTGGTAATGAGGAATACATTAATTGTATTGGTCCTGAAGAAACTATTAAGTACTTAGGAGTTACCTTCAATAACTGCATTGTCTTTGACGAACCCAAGGTGTTGAAGAAATTTAGTGAAAAAATCGAAAAATTGACATCCACCCCAATGCTTCGACCCGATCAAAAGCTTAAAGTCCTTAAAGACTATTTGTGGCCAACTCTCGTATACCCGTTCCAGAATGCCCCGCTTTCAAAGCTATCCAAAACATTTTTAGAATCGCTTGACAAAATTATTCGTAGTTGCGTAAAGGAATTTTTAAGCATTCCAATGAGCACTCCCACTAGCATGCTTTACTTCAGCTCAAAAGTAAAAGGAATAGGCCTAATTCGTGCCAGGTGGGAAGCTGGAATTCAAAATTATAATGCCCTTCAAATTTTGTCGGATTCTTCTCATGCGTTAATTCACGAAGTTAAAGATTTACAAATAGAGAAATCTGGATGTCTGGATTTTCTTGATGTGCCGTATGAAGAAAGGCAAATTATGATTGAGTATAAAGGGAAGAAAAGTAAATTCATTCGTCATTACTTCAGAAAGCTCGAATATGATAATTGGTGCCAGTTACCACAAAAAGGACAAGGTGTAATTCAATTTCAAGAATGTCCATATGCCAATAAATGGATTTATTCAAAAAATGGACTTTCATCATCTGAATGGATCACTGCTATTAAAATGGTAGGAAATGTATTACCGATTAATGCCATCCCTCGACCTGACCAAGGATCTCTTTACTGCCGACATGGTTGTAAAGAGATTGAAACGATAGGACATATCCTTGGTCGTTGTCATCGTGGAGAGTTGATTCGTAATAACAGACATCATGCAATCCGTCGTTTAATTGCTGAAGCCATGCAAAAATTGGGGTGGAAAGTTCTTCAAGAAGTCAAAAGTACTGGAGATGGTTCAAGACGTGTTGACATAATAGCGTATAATTCAACAACAAAGGAAGGAATTATACTTGATCCAACCGTTCGAATGGAACAAAATGATATAAATCAATCAGAGACTGTAAATCTTGAGAAAAAGAAAATTTATGACCCATGCATCCCCTACTTCAAACAGAAACTTGGCCTGACTGAAATCCAGGTGGTAGGGCTTTACGTTGGGGCACAAGGGACGATTTTAAAATTTTTCCTTGACTTCATGAAAACCCAACGTTTACCCAGTACGCTTATTGAAGACATAGTGATCTTCGTTTTGAAGAAATCAGTTCAAATATGTGTGCATCATTTGTTTTCGTGTGTGCCTACTGAATAATATTAATGAATAATCTAATATATAATTACACTAAAAAGCATAAACTATATGTAACAAAATTATGTAAACGTATACTGAGTCCTTTGGGCTATCGTCGTTAGACGACAGTGTCAAGGTTATTTTAATAAAGTTGTCTTTCTCTAAGGTGATATTTATACTGTGATTTTCAGCGGAACTAGAATATTCTCATTACCGTAAGCATAGCTCTTATTATAATTCACATAATATTATATTGGGAAATATTTTACTTTAAAAATGTACAATTGTATAAATTATAGTTCTTAGATGTAATTTTCTCTGATGTAAAAGTCTTGTTACACTCATCAGCATTTCCTGTGAGAGCTTTTGCATAGTCAATATGTCTTAAATCAGTTTGTACATATGATTTTGGAATACCTTTTGCTCGCATGCCATAGCTTAGTTCAGTAGTGTAAGAGTACATTATAGGTTTTATAAAGCAAAAGGCTGTAATAACCTCCTTCTCGCATGTCTCGTCCTTAAATATAGCTCGTACCTTTTTAATAGTAGGATCATGCATGAAACTAAATTTACCTTTAATTGGATAATCTGACAGATTAAAAGTATCTCTATTATCCAACATATGTTTGTACACTATATCTACCTCAATACTATTTTTCATATCATCCTCACTTGCTACAATACATACCATTAAACTAAAAGTATTAGTACCAACTAATCGTAGCCTTGCACCATTTATTAGTGTTAAGTCAACATTATAAAATTTATACATGTAAGTAACACTTATATCTTAACATGCAATACCTATAAAGATAGGTTTGTCTAGGTAAACTGAAGTATTCTTAAAGATAAAAAGTACTGTATGATCATAAACAACTACAATATCACCTAAATTAGCACGTTTTGTATAATTTGTTACTTTATTACCTGTAATACAATCACAAACTGGTTGATTTGATGATGTAACTACTTTAATGTAACGTCTATTACGTTTTTGTTCAATTTATTTACCGATTAAAGAATGTACAATCAATTTCCAAAAGTCTTTTTAAAGCTGTTTGTAGCTTTTTGTCTTTCATTTGTACATATTGTAATAAATAGTTCAAGCCAAGCATCCTGTTTAAATTGTAAAACTTTGTGCACCTTATCTAACTTTATACCTAATTTTAAATATTCCTTTAGAGTAACATAGTAAATAACATAATTTTTTTAAGATGCAAGTCAAGAATTAGTTCCTCACTATTTTATCAACATTTCATATTTAAATTATTGTGTAACTGTTTTTAATGAGGTAATAACTCACTGTATACTATTGTAGGCTTTACTGGAGCAAGAGGGGAATTATTTAATTCCTTATGTAATTCTTATAGGATTAAAAGATAGCATTTTAATACATATCCATGAGGTCCATCGTCCTGACTTCCTATAGTAAAAACAGGATTTTGAAAAGCTTTTAATTCCTGATTTAATAACCAACTAAAGTTTTTAATGAGTAGTTGATAAGTTAAATCTGTAGCGTCAAGAGCATTACAATCCCAATACATAAGATAAGATGAAGGTATTGAAAGGTCATACTTACCTTCAGGCATGTACTTGTTATTATTATATACATGTCTTACTGATTCAAATCCTGAATACCCTCCTCTTAAACCATTTCTCAAAAATAAATGCAGATCAGGGTCAGTTATATAGTCTAACTTGACTTGATTATACTTTAATGCAGACTGCTAAGCAATGAAAGGTAAAGAAACATACTAAGCTGGATCTAGTTTAAATTTATCAATAAAATGACCTCAAAAATTCTTAAAACAATCAGTTAAAATAGTTGTGTCCAATAAATTATAAAAATTCAAATACTCTCTTAAGGTAATAAGTTTAAAAGTTGACCATACTGTTTTTAAATGTTTTTAATCTTTGTCACTAATATCTGTGTCTGTTGAATCTAAATGAAATTCTTCTTTTGACGGTATATCTCTTCTTTCTGAATCTGCTTTACAAGTGAATAAAGTATATAGAAAGAACCGTTTTCTATATAGTAAATGCATATACTCATCCATATCAGAAACTGTATCACCAAAATAAGTTTTAAATACCTCTTTGGTTGCTTCAAATCAATCTTTATTATCCTTTTTAAGCATACTAAAAAGCTTATCTAATGAAGTATTCAAAAATTTCATAGAATCTAAAATTTGAGTGTCTTATTTATATTAATACTTAAAAATTTTTCTGAACTTAATGGAATATTATTAACTTCCTTATTTAAAGAATGATTTAATCCCTGCATAATAGGATGTTTATCGTGACTAGAGATGTTGTGAAAAAGGACAGGAATAAAGTCTGTATACTTTTCTCTGATATTACAATCTTTGTGAGCGTACCCGAAGAACTTATAAGTAAAATGATCATAATGTCTACTTGGCATTTCTCCTGACATTTGAAGTCCCAACCGTTTCTCAGGGTCGTCGTCAAAATCTTCAATATAAGGTAGTGTTTTTTACAAAAAATAACAATCCTCACCCTTGAGCTGGTAACGCTCGTGTATCATAGTTAAATGTGCTTTCTTTTGTTTCTGATTAATTTTCCTCACAAATGTATTATAGAAGGGTATAATAGCATCACAAAATGGGCTTATAACATCTTCACTATCATCTTTAGTACAGTAAACTTCCTTGTCTCTAACATTTCCATCATTATCAAAAAAAACATAACTATACCCACATACTTTGTGTATCTTATCGTACTCTGTCATTCGTTCAGTCTTTGCTTTCTCAAATAAATAATATCTTGGATCGGAAATCTTTTTGGAAATGTCTGCTAAACAGTCTGATTTATCCTAAATAAAGCTTACAAAATCGGCGTTGATTCTAAAACCAAAAGTGTATATATTTTCATAATCCCCAAATTCTAAATGTGTTCCTTATTCTGAAAATCTACTCACCTGAGCCTATAATAGAGCACATCTTTCCTGATGATAATATAAATTTGCTTTAGAACTTAAACCATTAAGACATAAACCATACATAAGTGACCATTCCCAATAGTTCGTAACTCTAAAAATCCCACCAAGTCTTTCGCCTATGTAAAATTCTTCTTCTTATCTTCTTGCATTGGCAGTAATGAATCAATTTGTTTAATGGTTTCTATGTTTTAACGAAGATAAACTGGTGCTGCATGCTTTTTAATCTTTCCATCAACCTAACGTGTTCTTTCACTATCTGTCATAAAATCTTTATATTTAATTGTCCTACCTAGTAATTCTGATAACCTGTTATAGTATTGTTGTTGGGTTCCAGTTGTTAATATAGGGTTGTTCTTTACAGTATAAACTTTATCTCTTTCATCTTCACTTTTAAAGAATGTACCCCATTCTGCTTTTTTATCCTTATATAAAAAATCATTTACACTTAAGTAAAGGTTATTTTGTTTAAATAAAGCTACTTAATTTAATGCAACTGGATATTGTAAACTACTAAAATGTTTTTAAATGTTTAAAATCTCAAAGTCGTTGTATATCTGAACGTCCTTTTTTATCTTTATTTTTGTAGTTGTTTACTCCTGCTAATACTGACCACTTAAAACATGCAAGCTCATTGTTTTCATTACAATTTTTACTATTACTATCTAAATCTTTTTTAAACTGGTTACTGCTATTATCAATATTAAAAATACATTTTTTATCTTTATTTCTATAATTTATAAGCCATGAAAGTTGTTTGTGTGTACCACCACGAATTGATTTGTTTTTTGCCATTTTTATTTCAAATTAGGGATTTCATTTAATGTTAATCCTAATTCTTTCTCTAAATAATTTTTAATCTTACTACCAACTTTATCTTTTGCAAGTTGTAACAAATTAGAAATATTTGAACTGTGAAAAAGTTTTCGTACAAAATAATTAAACCATTTTACAACAGGCTGCTCATCAGTAGAGAAATGTAGTAGGTTTTACTGATTTGGGGAAGGGATTGACTGGTGTGATTAGGGACAGGTACCCTTTTGGGGCAGGGGAGATGTAAAGAAGGATGTGGGCTACACTATAGGAAGAGATAGGGAGCGTATAATGCTGATGGGGCTTTGGAAATAATAGAAAAGCCATAGGAAATTGTCCAACAGTTTTATATTCCCTAGGTGCTCGAAGGCAACGTAAAAAAAGACTAGATTGTAAATCTACATAAAAAATAACATAATAAAATGATAAGGCCAAATTAAGTTCGTAAAGTATAGGCAGACATGTAGCGGCATGTACACGCAGGGAATGGTACAATGCAATTAGATGCAGTCTGCAATCTGAGTAAGGAGATTAGGAAGCAGATTGGAAATGAAATACAATCAGTAACTCTGGCGTCTGTAGATATTTTAATGTGTATGCAGTATTTTAATGCATATTGTGTTTTTTGATACTGTCTTATTTTTGTTGCGGGGCATTTAATTAACTATAGTACTGTCGTTCTGTATTATTTGCATTAAATTAGGCGTTTACAATAGAAAATATAAATACGGCGTAAAAATGAGTATCAGCTGTATTTATATGCATATAATATTAAATTGTCGGACTAAGCAAAAAAAATATTAGCTTCCGAAAGTAAAACAAATACAAAATAAAAAATTATTCGTGTGAATTAAAATTAAATCGTCATGTGTCAACTCGAAGGGCAAAAACAACAATAAATTCGAACAAAGTAAAAGTAGGATAAAAAATAAAAATTTAGGCATAATTTAAAAATCTTGTAGCAAGTGCGTAACCGAGTAAAAGTAAGGCTACATGTTTTGCGGCTCTTGAATTCCACATAAACTTGTAAACTGTTAAGAAAGAAGCATTGATTTCTCACAAATTGCCACAACATTGTAAGCCCTATTAATAACAAAGATATAGATACGCTATTGTCCTTGTGTCCAGTGTAAGACACGGAGCTGGTGACCGGTAGGACCGATTGCACTGACCGGAGGTCCGGTCAGTTCTATACTTTTAAGACAAGCTCAGAACGGCCTGTGTTAAATAATACGGAGGCTCAAATGAGGCCAAAAAGAAAGGTACGTTTGGGTCCTCGGTCACTTTTTTTTAAAGGGGACCGATTGACTTGCACTGCTTGTGTCCTCTACTTATTAATCCGGTCAGAGGTAGGAGCATACGATCAGAAGTAAATATTTAAGAAGCAAAAAAATGTGAATAGCCAGATTATTCAACATAATATTAGAGCAATTGTAAACGTTTCGCAAAAACAGAAACAATCTGTGTGTACATGTATGGTAATGTGGTAGTATCCCATGAACTCGTGAAGAAATTGTGAAGTACATTTAAAATTTTAATCAATTGCACTGTCTAAGATGCATTTTAATTACGTTTAAAAAAATGTCTTAAGTACACAATGGTGTCAAAACTGAAACATTGAAGATAACACACCAGGTGTTAATTTTAAGAAGAGGGTAATCATAATAACTTTGGGATATGATACGATGCTTTCTGAAAGTAGTTATTGATTTTAAATTTGGTTTGTAATGATTTGAAAAAATTTATAGTGTGTAGTGTAGATCTTGACGTTTGAAAATGTAAAACGACAACAGTTAAAACTTAAGTAAATAAAGGAATATTGATTTTGTTAATAAACGATAAGCAAAAATTTAAATTTGCTTCATTTACTTGTGAACTTAAAAATGACATTAATACTTGTATGCAATGTGTACGTCTAAATACACTTAAGGTACAGCTTTATTTCAGTTTTTTATTTTAATGTAACTCCCTGTTGCAGTTTCTATGCCAGTGCATCTCTAATGTTTTGTTGCATGTACACAAAAATCTCGTTATATATAAAAACGATGTCAGTGATAACAAATTTGTTTGAATATTTATTTTTACAGTAAGTAAATTTAAAATGCTTGGCTAGCTTGATGTAGTAGATAAATGGCCAGAAGTTTGATACAAAGTTGTGTAGCAATGCTTCACAAGGCATCTTGTTCTTAGTTGTCCCGGTATTACAGGTTTTTGCATTAAGAACGGTTTTAGATCCAACATTTAAATTGTTTGCTATATTTTAAGTAATTTTATTCAAAATGTGTGTTGACATTGAAATTTGCGACATGTGCAATAAACTTCTGTTCACTGACAATTCAAAAATGGTCTGTACAATAAAGACGAATGCGCTGTGCCAGCAGCAGATTGATAAATTCAACGATGCATTTAAAGACGAAACCAGTGGAAGTCAAAGCGTGAAAATTATAAACTGCCGCGACAACCATAAATTCTATAACCATTGTTGCCATGAAATTGTACGAGAAGCTTTTAAAAGTACGAACTACAAATAAAACTGATAGGGCACATTCAATCTGAATTTTAAACTCAAAGCCCAAGTTGCGTTAGCAATGTTCAAGTAAAGAATACCACCCACCGCAATTATTGTAAGCCTGAACTAAAAGGCAGGTGTCCTGCCCAGGACTGCACTTAAGTTTTCAGGACACAAAGAAATTTAGTATTCCAAAAGCAAAAATACAGTGCTAAGATATTTGATTAGCCTGATTGCAATAAAAAAAGTGTTTAGAAATAAAACAAGATCAAGGAAGTTTGAGACAAAATGAGTGAACTGTATTACGTATTTATCACTGCAAAAAAATTATGCGACGAAAAGTTAGCCCTAATTGAACAAGCTGACGAGCAGTTTCGAGTTGTAACATGAAAAGGTATTAAAATACTTTACTAAAGGCCGTCGAATTTAATTTAAATGAATTATGATTTAAAAAGGTACCTACTTCATAGAACTTGTAATAAGTAAATTGTAAGAGAAATACAGATTTCATTATTGGGCTTGGCATTTGCAGCAAAATTCCCAAAAACGGAAAAAGTTTTATGCAAAAACACAACTTGCAGTGACCGTACTAGGAACGTCAGCCTAGCTAGGTTCCAGGTGTTAACTACCACAACTAAAACTACAGGACAAGAGGATGGCTCACCTTTTAGAATTAAAGAAGACAAAACAGTCAACATAATACATATTGAAAAAAAACATACATTAACTGAGACTTCAACCACTACAAAATACAGTAAGCATACAGTTTAGTGTTACCAAATTTAGGAACTTATTTATACGTGGAATGTAATTGTTCATTCGAACAGCTAGGTAAAAATTTAAACAACACTTATTTTACCTTTAATAGGAACTCAAGCCATCAATGCTGATCCCATTGCTTTAGCAGTCATGCTAGGGTTCCCTAATTTGGCCAGGGCAGACGCTAATTTATTAATAATCCATCTATTGGTGTGATATGGCATAACAAAAATATTAAAATACAACCTAATACACATTAAATAGTTTATGCATTAAAAGTTACAAACTTGTACTATTCTAGACGCTTCTGAGAAACAAAAAAGAAAAACTGCGCTTATTGCTGCTATTGAGCAAAACTTTGATGAAGAACAAAAGCAAAAGATAATTCAAAGCAACAGCGTAGAACTAAGCAGAAAGAATGATGTCTTTTTAAATGCTAATATAACAGATTAATCATACGAATTGATTTTTTTAAAAATATGTTGTTGAATTTAATAAAATGTATGTATTGTTTTTAGGAACGCTAACTATCCACCACGGAGATGTTCCAGCCAGCAAGACTCGTGTGGCTTCAAAACCAACTTTTATAGATACATACGCTGGTAATTGAAATCTTTACAATGTTTATTATATAGCAAATTATGTGTTAATTTTGCTGACAAAATTGTATATGTTTTAACTGTAGCTCCAAGAAATACTGCTGCTGCATTATTACGAGCAAGAAAATTGACTAAAAAAGCTTTAATGTTTACTCGCCGACCACGAGCGAATCCAGAAGAAACTGTACAATTGTCAATCAAGATTGCACAAGCAATTCACTGCAAGTATTGCAAACAGATTTATTGCAAGCTTACAGAACTTGAACCTGCATTTTCTAGCTTGACGGATGTCGATGGCACTGAACCGGAAGTAGATACCTGCCAAACAACCAATTTGCACGACATTGTAAATTCTGATCCTTTAGTGTCATCTAAAGGGGACAGCGACAACTCAACTACATCTGGTTTGTCTAAATAAAAATAATTGACGTTAAAGTTGTACTACAGCTTTCAAGAATTGTGAAAAATAAATAACTATGTACATAAACAATACTCTTGGGATGTATAATAAAATGATAAAACGAAATTTTAATAGTACGTTAGCCATTTATTTAACTGTGTGATTTAATTAGTAATAACTTATAAAATCACTAAACTACCGTTTAAAACGCGATTACATTTAGTGAATGTTTAATCATGAGGTACATAAGACAAAAATACTGTCAAATGAAACGTACATAGTTTTGGTAACTAGTTTAACTTGTATCTGCATAAAAAGTTTTGACTCGTTATTTAGTTACTACTAAACGAATACAATAATAATAATATGTGCAAATTATATGTGTAGAGCTCATAAGGGTTTTTAACAATTTTTTTAAACGACCCATAAAATATAAAGCTTGTTTAATTGTTGACGTGCTTTAGCTTTTTCATAAAATACACTATTATCAGCTACCACTGTAATTGCATATGATCAGAATACACGTCTAGCAGAGCGCAGTTTGATTTAAATTGTTAAAACATTTTTAACGTAGGCAAAAACATGTTTGTTTGTTACTGTGACTCTTAGGAAATACCATTGTTGTACCAGAGTAAATAAATCTATAAACTGTCTTTTTGTAAATAAAACTAGAATAATTCAATAAATGATGTTGTAGCAAACAGCCACACGTATAATTAACAATGAGTTAATGCGTACTAAACCAGTGCCTATTAAAATAAAACACGCCATTTAAATGTCCACTTGCCTAAAGTAACTAAGCAAATTCACTTTAAAAAAAAACAGTCAACACGCAGAAGGTATTTTACATAGTCACAAAATTTGTTATTTACTAACGTCAATTTACTTAAATTGTTATTTTAAAATTAGCTTTAAAATTAATTTGTGCAAATAATTAGTCTAACAAAATCAAGAAGTTAATTTTTGGGGTAATAACTAACACAGCAGACAATCTCATTTAAATTAACCAGCAAATTATAACAGATATGTCAAAAAATTTAACACGTTTGAGGCAAAAATACGTTTAGGCAATTTTTAGTTTTTAAAGACTAACAAACTTTGGTTTCGTAGTTATTTAGTACATAATTGCCATTAGAGACAAATTAAATTACAATAAAATTAAAAAATATTTAAATTATTTATGATAGAAATAAGCAAAAATGAATTAAACTAAAAATTTAGTGTCGCAGCGCTTCTAAGCTGTTTAGGAGCAACGCATATTTTTAAAAACATTAAAAGGTAATGCATGTGCGAAAGTAATAACAGGCTGTGTTTATTTCGTTTTATAAAAAGCTCGCCAAATTATTTATTGCTTAATTATATCGGTCAGGTATTTCAAAATAGCAATTACCTTTTTGTGTATACACATTGAACAGAAGTATGAAATAATATAAATAATAAAGACTTAAACGCAAACAAACATTTGTGAAGCAATCAGTATAAGTTCCAGTGGAATCAGTAAATCCGTTGTTTAATTAAAATTAAATCAAAATCACATTTATCTGGCTTGTGAACCTTAAAAAAGAATGAAAACAATAACTGACATTTACATTTAATCCTGAAATTTATATTTTTACAAAATACATTGCTCTTGGCATTTTTTTCTTTAAGTAAAATAAATTCTCAAATTGTAAATAACATAAAGTTAATCAGTAAATCCCTTAAATGTTTAAACGGAAATCTAGATAAACAGGACTAAACAAGGCTGCATCTTAGTTCTTTTATAAATGGATTTGACAGTACAGTTAATTCCAAACATAAGGGACTCCGTGGGACCGGCTAAATCTGTCTCTTTTAGCGGTTATTCCGATTAGCTGATTTAGGGATTTTTCTTATAACTGGAACTGTATACACAAGTAAATTATACAGTTAAAGTTTTTATTATCAGTTTAAATTTAAAATAAATTTTAAATATCATTTACAGTAGTAGTTTCGAGCAGTCAACAGTCACCAATTATGCTGTGTAATGTATAAATAACAAGACCTACTTAAATGCACTTACAATTGCAAAAAAAAATAAGAAAAGTAAGTATTAAAAAGGTACTGGTGCAGTTACATTGCTATTTCCAACAGTTTGTGCCTGAATGTTTTAAAAATCCTTCATAAATAAACAAACATTTCATAATTTGATGCAAAATCTGTCTCTTACAACAGTTTATTTCTTGTATCGAATACATTATTATAGGAAAATTATAACATTGCTTGAATACCTAGCCAACCAATCGGTCTGTTTTTCTCCCTAATAGCGGTTATATCATTCAACTGAAGTGTTTATATTCAAGTTTACTGTATCTGTAATAATTGTATTTGCTTTCATAATAAATTTTGCCATTTCTAAGCTCCCACTATTTATATTTAAAAAATAATAAAGTAAATATGTTTCATTTGTTTGCAGACATTTAATAAAATAAATAATGACTGGTAATTTAAAAATTTTATTGCATGTTAAAGAGCATGTGTGTTGAAATTGAACATGATCTTACCGCTTTAAGTTTGTTTGTATAAATGTGATCACTAAATATACTCTTTTATTCATTCTTCCTAGTTTATCATACAAAGATGTGCCAATACGCATTGCTCTTAAACGGCTCAGAAATGTTCTGTCTTTCTGTGCTTAAAATTTATTTTGCTTTAATTCATGTAGTACTAATGCACGTTGAGGTGATCAGGTATATTTTTTCAAAACATCAATTATCTGTATCTGTTGACTAAGCTAACGTACACCGAACCAAAAGCTGGCATCTTAACTTTGCTTCTAATACTATATTTGCAAAATATACTCAGATTAAAAATTAAAATTTGCAAGAGATCTGGTCAACCCTATAAACAAATTTGCCGGTAAATCTTACATCAGGCCTAAATGACTTTAGTGTAATGAGTTACCTTAAATACATTTAAAGGTTATGGAAAAATTGAATTGTGTCTTAAATGTGATTGGCATAAAAAAATTCAAAAAGACAGTATTATTTTTTACGATTTTACATAGCCAGAGTTTTTGAACAAGAAAGCTAAAATCGGAGCAAATATAGTTGAGATCCTAAGCTGTACAAGTATTAGATAATTAGATTATTATAAACTATACTGCTTAAACAGCTGCCCATGATCAGCTTTTGGGGTTTTTTTCTTTACGCGCATTATGTACCTTCCACGTATTATTAGCCTTTGTTTAATTTTAAAACATTGATTTAATTCTTAGACGGTTTAACTGCTGATTGCGAAGAAACTGTAACCTTAATAATAACCAAAAACTACACAGCACTTTTTTCTGGTTTTTCTGGGCAATTAAAAAAGGTTTTAATTCAAAATCTTTAAAAATGCGACCTGTAGCGTGCAACTAACAACCATTGTGACATACAGAAAGACAGACATACAGCAAACACCAGACCAATTGATGCTTGCTTAGCATCTAAAAACCGTTAGAATTAGTTATTGTTTATTTATTTGTTTGATTTAATAATAAAAAAGCATTTCCAGTTGTCTTTGTGATAAGAATCTCTAATAAATAGTAATATGGTCATTCTTTAATTATCAGCGGTGAACTTAATAATCTTATATGTGGAAGTAAATTAAAAATATGGAAAATAAAATGTTCCAGAGGAACAGAAAATAAATAAGATGCTGCTCGCTCTAGCTCCAGTTCCCAATTAATTCATTAGTTAGACTTTTGCGTTGAGAAAAACTCGTATGAACGAGTGTTGTTATGAATTTAGGTATACCAATGAATGTGTATGTACCTTACCAATGATACATACTGTACACTAGAACAATACAATAGGAAACTACGGACATGAGTCCTGCTGATGAGATGGTTGAGAGGAAATGAATATGGCTCAACCATCCTGTATTGTGAAATATACATAGCCATTTGACGACTAACAAAGTCATTAAAAGTAATGGGCTTTGACAAAGTGACGAGAGGATCAAGGATCGCTCTTGTCAGCAATAATAACATACAATGCTTTCATATGGAAAGGCTTCTTAAACTTGACAACTTAAAGTCAATAATAATTTCCAAATAGTCTCTCCTATGTGTAAGGAGATTTAACAATTTGACATTAACAATAAAGATGATGGGTTCTGCATCTACACATGAATAATCCAATATTACCAAGAATATGATTATTAAGTATACAATGTAAAGAATTTGCAATGTGCTAAATCCCTCCTTATCGAGGACGGGATTTACGCAATACATGTAGGATGTCAAATGATGACACCTACCTAATTAGGTCAAATATATGTATGTCTATATACTATATATATATATATCCTATCTAATTACATGTTGGTTAAATGTCTGTATTTTAACAATCTCTGTCTTTGTATGTAGCTGCTTTCTTATTAACTGATAAAATAATGCTAGTAAATCCATCAATAATGTGAATTTAATCTAATAAAAAAATTAATTTAAACACTTTAACTTTTGTTTGCAGGAACAGAATTTAAGTAAATCTTGGTTTTTAAGGCTTTTAAAAGCAATAATTACCAAAACGTTTAATTTCATTTAAATACTATCCTTTAAAATTTAAAAACATTTTTGAAACCTTAATTTTTTGTTAATTAATGTCGTTATCGTTTGTGTTACTTTTTAAGCCCACATTTAGTGTATAAAACAAATTGTCTTATGTAGTTCTTGCATTTTGTTTTGGTACTTTCAAACCAGCATATTTACATGGAAATAGGTTTTACGATTTACACGGCCAAAACGAGTTTGACTCAGAATTTGTTTCACTTTTGCAAACAGCCAGTGGTGTGTCAATTTTTAAAAACTTAGTTCAGTACTCAAGCTAGAGTCTAATATTGGAATTGTCAACAATAATATGCAAGTAAGTTCTGTGCCGTTTTTAAAGAATCAAAATGATCTGTATCCAATTTAAGCTGGAATTAAACGTGTCCATAGTCCACAAGAACTATCTATATCATTTCCATTTTCAGGGCTAGACAAAGTAATTGCTTTTATAGGCGAGAATTAGTTTTTATACAAAAACCACCATTAAAATTTTTTTTCTTTGTTAAAGCAAAATGTTGTATTTGCATGTTTTAAAAAAGTTGCGAAAATTTCTTTTTAACTTGATTCAGAAAAGTGCAAAATGTATAATTTATATGTTTTTAAAATTTACAAAACTTTTTATTTTACAAATTTTTGAAAAGCGCAAAATGTTTCATTTACATGTTTTGAGAAAATTCAAGAAGCAGAGGCTACCTGCGCTGGCCGCATTATCCGGCTCTGTGTACTGTGTGACACTGTGCATCCGGTCTAAGAGGCCCCTGCTATAAAAATAAACTGCAAAATTTGTTTGCATTTTAGATAGAACATTCTGCACCCATCATATATTTAGCGTAAAACTAAAAAGCTTAACTGGAATATAAAGTAGCTGCTAATGTACTTACAAAACAGTACATTTTTATTAATGTATAAAATAATTTTACGGGAGTTAAATGTCATATTATTGAGAAAATACGATTATCCACGGTATTTTTATGTTTAATCGATATTGATTGCATTACGAATTAACTCGTATGTGGTTAATTTGCTTATATTTTTATATAAGTGATAGAATGGATGCCGTGTGTAATAGAGCATTAAGGAGTATACAGCTAATAAAATTTACCTACTGAAGAAGGTTGATCCTGCTGAGTCTGTGAAAAGTACCAGAAACCAAAGGGAAAAAGAATGAGTGGAAAAAAAAGTTATTTATACAGAGCTAGGTGTTAGAACGAGGACAGGCTCCGCGAATAATACTTGCACTGGTTTTTGTTCCGGTTCCGGATTTTGGGTTCTTAAACATATAAAAAAGTGAAGCTGGAGAACATAGATAACTTTGACGTAGAACAAAACTGTATTGGGTCGACGACGGTTGGACACAGCAATTAAATGAGTTTGTTTTTACAAATAATTAGCAGTATATGCATGCTACAGTAAAAAATAATAGCGTGATATTTGAATGTTCTTGACAAATATACAGCAAATTGTATGTAAAGAATCAAAATAACCCACATCCATTTTAGCTAAAAACAATATCTACAATCTACAAAAATAATAAAGCGTGTATTTATACAATTTAAAAAAACATTTTGCACTTTTAAAAGCGTGTAAATAGAATATTTTACGCATTTTTCTCATTTAGTTTTCATGACATAGCTTATTTTGATTTTAGCATAAATTGGATAGGAGTCATTTAAATTCTTCACATACATAATGATAATCAAATCAAATTAACAAGCTCATAAAGAGACCACAGTCGTTAAAAGTGCTGGCGATGCGGAAAATGACAATCAGATAATTAAAGCTATTGATTACGCACTAACGTAAATTAATGCTTTTAGTTACGCAGCAAATGTAAACAGTTTGATTTTACACAAGCTAAATCCTACGCACTGTAGCAAAAACAAGATTACCACACCAAGTCAACTATCTCAGCTACGAGCAAAAAATATTAATTTAGTGATCAAACCCATGCAGTAACAATTTGACTTACATGTTAGCCACATTAAAAATAGTAGTTTTTACTTTGCATTTGCATTAGTATGAAAATATTATGTATAGCTGAGGTTTAAAGATCCACTAACATAATTTTTCCGCTCCTTTTTCAACTGTTAAAGAACTGAAATAGTCATACCTCCCAGCAGTGAATATTTTAATGCGTTAATACTATTTATCCTAACACGATGATAAGGGTGAATTAAATTGTGGTCGCGTTGGACTTATGACTTTTACCAAGATATTGACTCATAAATGACACCAGCCTAAATGACCAACAGACTTCTTTAATTGTATGCTGACACAGAACTATTGTACTTCAACACATTAAAAATAAACCTGCTTACAATTTAAAAGTATACGACAACTAAATATATACTGATTCACTTAAATATTAAATTTATTTACAGTCTCAAATATGACTCATTATGAACCCATTGTATAATAAAAATAGCCCCTTTTGACATCAGTACCTACCTACATTTTAATGTATATTTAGATTGTCGAGGAGATTACCAGTCTTCATTGAACTTTTGAGTTGTATATTAGCTTATTCGTTATTAACGAAATTCTTAATTTATCTAGTTTTTCTCTAATTCTCATATTCTACGCACAAACTGTGCTGCAATACTTAAATGTTGTCACAGTGTTTAAGATGTCATCCCAGATGCCCTGATTTTTACAGCTTCGACAGGTAATGGGAAATATTGGCACTCTTACAAGGCTTGAGTTTTGCAAATTAATCTGAAATATACAATTTAGGAATCAATTTGCAAATAACCTTTGACTGACCTTATCACATACACTTTATTTATTAAATTTACATCGGATTGTTGTTTACTTTACATACAACTGGTTTCGTTGCTAAGGCTGTGGGGCTCACTGCAGCTGCTTTTGGAATTAGATGGCTTGTTAATAGGGATTGCAAAAGTCTTGACTTTAAAAGTCTTGTCAAGACCAAGACTCCTGAAATCAAGACTAGGGCTGGTCTTGAAATTTCAAGACTCTTGAAATCAAGAATTGGAAAAGTCTTGTTCATTCAAGACTCTAGAAATCAAGACTTTTAGAAGTCTTGAAAATTCAAAAGTCTTGAAAACAAGAATTTTAAAAGTCTTAAATCTTCAAGAGTCTTGAAATCAAGACTTCTAAAAGTCTTGAAACTTCAAGAGTCTTGAAATCAAGACTTTCAAAAGTCTTGAGTCTTGAAATCAAGACTAAAGTCTTGAAAAATCAACTCTTGAAATCTAATTGACTCTTGACAAAATTTTTTTAAATTTGTCTGAAAATTCATATATAGAGTTAAGATGTTGGAATAATTGAATTTCAAGGTAATTTTGAAATTTCAAGACTTTACAAGACTCTTAAATGGTCTTGAAAATGGCGAAAGTCTTGGTCTTAATTTTGCAAGCCCTACTTGTTAATCGCTACTGATACCGTTACCGCTTTGTTGAAAACTCCTACGTTCAAAATGACAGACCTCAAATGTTTCGCGCTTTGGATGCTGGAAGTGACAGAGATATGCTTTTTTATGGACCACGTCATGTTTAAAGCCCGTTTTGGGATCAAACATTTAACTCACGTCCTGGGCGTAGAGATTTGGAGATGACAACATTTTTACTAAATTCTTTGGACCCGGAATTTCCAGTTATTTGGTCCCAAGTTGCTGTTACTCCAACACAACCACAACAGTCTCACGTGACAGTGCGTGATGATGCTCTGATAGTTTCACCAAGAGCAGCTCCAAATATTAGGGTATCAAGCAACACGAATACCAGAATTCTTTGTATGGACGACGAAAATTCAGATTTAAACGGGACCAATGAAACCCAAGAGCGACCAGCTGTACTTACCACACCAGGTCTGGGTCCGATACCAAGCGTAACAGAGCCAATTGATAATACAAATGGAAGTCGCGATAGTACTGCCGATGTCAAAACTGCCAAGAATAAAAACGAATGCCGCTGTGGCGCAGTGCAGGCAACACAATACAAATTTTAATTTTGCGTTATTATATTCAAAATTATTAGAATTTTTATAAATCAAGCAATATTTAAATTAACTTGCTGCTACAAATGTGATAATGTAAAACAAAAATGTCCTTAATTGTATTGTCCTTTTCCAGTTTAATGCACAAGACAGAGCTGTCATGTATCAGCCAGATTACTGCACCGAAGAGACTACTAAGCGCCATGAGACCATGAAGTTCACCAAACCTAAATTTAGACAGACTTGGTTTTCAAAATTCTTGGTTTGTGTAAATAGTCCCATGCAACTGAAAGGTAATTAATTCCTAATTTAGCAACTTATTGTTGTTTTTTTAAACAAATTTTAAAAAGCAGCAGAATTTTCTAATTCATGCATGGTTAATATATTTATTTTATTATTATAAGCTGTAATATGTGAAGAGTATTGTAGTATGTAAAGTAGTTAAACAGGAAGGATAGCAGCCTGAACAGCAAAACTACTAAGCAAAAGGTTTGCATTTTAAAAAGATGCGTAATTTCTTTTTATAATCAATTTTTGTATCACAAAAAATTCAAAATACAAAATTTTTAAATCACAGACCGGAACTGTTAATTTTGTGATACTTAAGATATCGACCGATCACTCATTTAACTTACCCTTAAATGTTATATCATTGGAATAGTAACTATCCGGCAAACGTAATCAACATGGTGTGCAAGCACGACCGTTATACATTTTTAAATTATTTTGAAAAAACCTAATTGCAATTCAAAATAACGGACTTGTTGAGTGATATATATATATTTGAAAGCTTTTTCAAAAAAAACAGGCACTGTTTTCATTTTATTGTTGCACAAACAGCACAGTTACAAAAAATTAAATTAAAAGACGGTTAATTATCTTGAAAAGTTTCGTTTCGATGAAAGCGCATTTTGGCGTTTATATTCTACAAGTGATTAACTTTCAAATGATTTATGGCTCAATAAAATTAGTCGAGTATTGCAAAAATATTAATATTTTAGTAAATTAGGTAGATAGCTAGTAACACACATTTTTAACTTTGCCTGTGATTGTGGTGTATATGCCAAAACTTTCAAATTAGGTTTGTTCAAAGCACTTGTATACACATCAAATATATTAAACGTTTAAATTGGTCAAGTATATCAAGTGTATATAATTTATGCACACTCGAATGCTGCATTTGTCCTCCTTTTAACGTCTACAATTTTTGCACACTTTTTTTTTAACTACAGACAAGTTAACAATTACATAGCTCATCTTGTGTCATATATGTATTTGTTTTAATAACTTGTCCTATTTTTAATGTTAAATTTTGACCACTTTAATACTTCAATGTTTACAGAAAATAGGCTATGCAGCTAGTTGAAAATAGGGAATAAAGTTAATATATGTAGTTGTTTTCAAAAAATATGCTTTTGTTAACAATTATGAACAAAATAAATTTCTTAACTATCTAGATATTGAAAATTAAACACCTATAAAATTATTAGTTGCTTGCTTTTTTAATTATTTTCAAAATTTAAATTATAATTTGAGTTGATGTTTAAATTGATTAGTGTAAAAGCAAAGGACAGATAAAATCCATACTTTAGTTTATTGACAGTATATGAATGCATTTAAAAAAAACTAGCTTCTCTTACTCCACACCTTTTCAAGTATTATATCGCCGGCAACTGGCGTGATGTTTCTAGGCCGTTTAAAATCAATGCATATACATATTGGCAACAATACACCAGCGCAAATAGATTTTTATTAACATTGCGTGCAACACACAACCAATGCAATAATATTAGCTCAAAAAGGCTAACGTCAATTGCTCGCAAGTGTTAAATATCTGTGTAAAAAAATAAAAATTCTTTTTAATCGGACATTTAAATGTTACGTCGGTTGACAAGTTTTAAATAAGTGTAAGTTCATGTGTTGATCATGAGTCTCTCATCTAGATAAACCGATTGTAGTTAGAAAAAGTCAAATCTAATAAATAATTCCCTGGTTAGTTATGTGTGTCGATGTCATAGGTTAATTGCAAAAACGTGACCATAGATCTCAGTTGATATATTGAATTTGTATCGCTAATCTCGCAATATTTCAGTTTTTATTAAGTGAAAGGATTTTAATATGGTATATAACGCTTTTAACGAATAGAAGCATGCGCGCGTGGGTAATAGGTTAGAGGCAGACTTTAACAAAATTTACAGTCTCAATCCCGGCTTCGATCCTTGGCCACTGCTCATCGTATTCGGCTCAGTGTTGTACGGTAAACGTCACTTGATAGTTGATTGAAACCCAATCTCTGTGGTGCTCATTAGTGACGACTACTCACTTTCGTACGTAGTGGCTTCTACCAGGCCTAGGAAATGGAACTCCTTTACTGTGAAGAAGGGGATAAGGTTAACTAAATTGAGAAAAAACCAAGACAATCTAACTAGCTAGCCTCTTTTTTCGTCATTTACAGTGACTGGGTGAGTCTGGTTGTTAAAACTTTGATTATATCGCCTTTATTAGTATTTATTTTAATTTTTTCAAAAAAAATAAAATGATTCTGTAGCGAAACTTAGCAGCACAGCAATTATAAGTCGTCTTTACCTAATGTCATTGCAATATGTTCATTTTTTGGACCCTATGACGCTTTAAAATGTTACTAGCTCACGAATGGCGTAAAAAACTTCTTTATAATTTGTAACATGTCTATTGTAGTAAAAAAATTAAACCAAAAATAGTCACAATGCATTTGTGTTTTACACTTGCCATATTTGTAAAACCACAGCCCACACGCTCAATATTTCACTAAGGAAGAATGTAGTTACGTCGATAACTGATTTACAAATACTGCAAAAACTCAAATTCGAACCCGCGGCCTTTCATATAAGTACCAGCTTCGTTTCATTACAAACATGTCTAAAAAATGTGTGTACGTACATTTTATTCTCATAGCATTTGCATATGGGCATTTGAAAGGTCTCTTTGGCGGACTATGTATATACTTATACATCAATGCAGTGCAGTCACATGTCAAGTAAAATAGTATCATTCATGATATGCCGCCGACGCAAAATAACTACTTATAAACATAGCGACCCTTCGTTTCATGTTGCCACGTGACATTTTTAAATTCAAATTTGAATTAAATTTGTAAGTCAAATCATGAACAGGAAGTGCTCTATCTGATCTTGTGATCAAGTCTTGATTCTTTGTGAATGCCCAAAGTAAGTGCGAGGCTGCATTTTTGTTAACTTTCTTAAACCAACATTCAAGTTAAAATGTCATTTGATGGTAGGAAACTTGAGAAACAATATAAGGTAATGCATGCAGTTTGTTCTTGAGCATTTTGTGTGAGTACTAATTACAATAATATGTATTTTTTTAAAAAGGATTACAGTAACAAAACTAATTATTAAAAGTTGCTTCTGTATTTAAACTTTAAGCTTTAAAGATATTACTAATTATATAGTTTTGTAAGAACGGCATCAGAAGTCTAATAGCCTTAATCAGTTTTGTTTAATGTTGGTGTTTTTGACAAATGCGTATGCATACCTCAACTTAAGCAAAACAAGTTTACTCTTGATAGTTGCCATTTTATTGTGATAATAATCGTAATTTTTAAATATTTAAGTATAACTCTAAATTTTCATGCATTTTTACATTTATGGGTACGTATTTGTGACTGTCTGCCTAATATTATGCAAATTTATAGTAGTTGATGTTAGTAAACAGATTACTTGTAAGATAATTATAGTAAATAGGATTAAGGTTGTGCACAAAATTTAAACATAACTGTAATATGCTATTTTTTAATTCATGATTATGTAACTGTTGCTGTTGATTGAATTGTATTTACTTAATAATTAATTGTTCTGTGTGAACAAAGTGCAACAACAAATCCGGTTTCATTTTGTTATGCATTACAATAACAAAAATTTAAATTGTTGTTCTCTAGAAACCTGTAATAGTTGCACTCAAAACGAAAATGTATAGGTTACAACGATGGAGAACCAGAAGCTATGTGTTGACAATTTGGTCGAACAAGGAAAATATTTTAGTAAATTCGTTACTAAAAATGAGAAATGCCAAGGGTCAATTATACAATCACAATCAGGTAATTTTGCGACCTATTTTCATGTAAAACACATTCGAGCTCCACACGCTTAGACAAATATAAGCAAATTAACAACATTGGTGTTAATTTGTACCTTATTATTGTGTTACTCGAACATCGACAACCAAAGATGTTACAGTGGCCAACACAAATTTTAGTTGTGGATTTACACTGTACTATTTTAGACTAAGTTTACTATTTTTTGTGTTGAATATGTAACTAAGAAGTAGTTGTGTGACTAATGAACTGAATTCAAAAATAATTTAAAAAGTAAATCTTGAACCTGCAATTTTAAAGTCAGATGCCATCTGCTTTAACCACTGACCTGGGACGACCTATTTAATTTAGTTAAACTTATTTAGCATAATATACATTTGCATAAATTCTTAACACGATTTTAGGTCAACTGTAACAAAATTTGGTGTGAGTATAATAACACACAGTGGTGTAGCACGCAGCTTACATTTTTGCTTACCTTCAAAAATTTTTAAATTAACTAAAAATTGTGTTTTGTGTTTATATTAACACCTAAATGTGTTAGCTCGGCCTAACTTAAAGTTAGTCAAGATCTTTTCTAAGCGTGTATTGTTGTAAGTCATGTACATACTTATTTAGTATTGATAACTAATGTACAATCAACCAGAAACATAAAATAACTTATGCTTATTTTATATTAAATTGCGTGATCGTTAAAAACATTAAACTGATCTTAATTTTTTTGGCCAATTTTTATAGTCACTAAGAATAGGATGATGATCTCAGCTGTCGTGGTTGTTTTGGTTTTTGGTAGTTGGGCTGCCTATGCTCTGTACCTTCGTTACCGTCGCTGTAGCCGGGACTGGTACTTACTTTTGCCATATGTAAAACTACATCGTGGAGTCTATGAGGATGAAATTAGCCTAGAAACTAATTTTTCTGTTCAGAGAAGTAGTGAATCTGGAAGTTCAACTTCGGAATACTTAAAGTCTCCAACTCAGTCAGACACTGATACCGATGCTGAACCAAAACGAAAACTTAAAATTGAAACTGAACCTGAATCTAGACCTGAACCTGTTGCCGAAACTAAAACCGAACCTAAATCTGAACCTGCACCCGATGCTGAAACCAACACCAATGCCAAAACCGAAACCAAACCTAAAACAAAACTCGATGCTGAAACCGGCACCAATGTTAAAACCGAAACCGAACCTGTAGCCGAAACCAGCAACGATGCTGGGCCTGTAACTGATGGAGAGCTATATTTTCTTGCTAATGAAAAAAGTTTTAGTTCTAATTCTTCGTTTTCACTTCATGATAAATCAACTCTTGAAGATAAAGACTCCGATGCAAACACATTGACCTACTGAGTGAAAAAAGAAAAGTTGTAGCAACTATGACAAATTCATATGAATTAATGCTCCCCACATTTTTTAACACAGTGGTATCAGTTTTTTATTCTCAAACACTTTTATAGGTATTACCAATTAACAAATTATTTTTGTTTTCACATGGTTTTTAATTCTGTGTAGCATTTCAAAGATGCAAATTTAAATAAAAGGATGACTTTGAAGAATACATTTCTGTTCTGGTGCTCAAATATATTAACGATTATGCATATATTTTATTTATTTTTTCCCCTTCCCCCTTGATGATCTGTGGCTGATAAACCTGTGTTGCTGTTTTTGGCTGCTACTTGGATAAATACATATTATTACTATTCTACTGAAACTATTTTGGAGAACCTATAAAATATAAAGAAAAGAAATAGAACTTCTAGAGCTGGGATAAGACAATACCTATTTAATTATTCAACTTAATTATTAAAAAATAATAATAATGATACATCTACTTATAAACCCAAGCAAATTAGGTTTGATTTACCTCGAATATATTATAGTAATGTAACATCATTAAATGATGAAAAGATAAAGCAATTAGAAGTTATAAGTAGTAGTTATGACGTTATAATGCTAACAGAGACTTGGAGTAATGACACTAAAGATATTAGTCTAAATAATTTTATGCTTTATGAAACTGCTAGAAATGATAAAATTAGGGGTGGGACAGCTATATATATTAGAAATAACCTAATCTCAAAACGAAATAATAATTTTATACATTACAAGAGTAAAGAATTCAAAATAACTTGCATTGTAACTAGACCCAACTATTTGCCTATAATTGTATCTGTAATCATAATGGTATGTGTGTATATACCGCCTGCAGTTCAGTGTGAATGTCAATCACAATTATTTAATGCTTTAATTGATATCTTTGAAAATGTGCCCAGGAAATACTCCTCTCCTGGGATAGTAATTATTGGGGATTTTTATAGGTGGACGAAAGAAAAAGTTTAGAAATACCCACGAATATGAAATAATTGATGAAATTTCAAACCTTTTTCAGTCCAAATTGTAATAAAAGTGACCTTGTTGACCTTTTATTTACTAACTTAAGTAATTTTTATTGTACACCAATAGCTACTCAGTCACTAAAGTTATGCCCAACTTGTCATATTAGTATTTCATTTAACCCTAAGCCATTATACCATAAATCTAGTACGCAAATAATTGTAAAAGAACATAAAGATTATAATAATTGTAATAGGGCACAATTCATACAAATATTGGAAAATTGTGATTGGACCGAACTTTATAGCAGTAATGATATTGACTAGATGTGTAATATATTAAATAATTATGTCATTAAAGCACATAATAACGCATTTCTCGTCGAACTAAAAAATAATGTGATAAAAGTTCATTCATGAGTAACAAGGGAAATCTAAATTTTGTCAAAATTTGATCTAAAACGATGTAAAAGTGACACGTATAAGGTAACTACTGATAGATACATAAACCTAATAATGAATTCTAAAGCTAGTCTTAACAAAAAAATCCTAAAACGAATCAACACTGGAAATGTCAAAGAGTTTTATATGTTAGTTTTTAAAGTATGAGGTATGAATGCAAAGAAATCAACAATATCACGAATTATGTTAATAATAATACTACAAATAATAATGCAACACTTAATTTAATTAATAAGCATTTTTCCAGAATAATACTGTTTATAAACCATAAGCTAATAATAATATGAATAGCAATGTTACTAAAAGTAAACCCCTTTCTGTTTGTGAACTAAATAAACTGAAAAACCTAGACAAAATTTATAAGTCCAATGTGCCTGATGGACTGCCGTCTAAATTATGTAAAGAATTAGAATTTTGTCCTGCCACCCCATTAACACACATTTATAACTACTCATTCAGTGATTATGTATTACCGAAACAATTGAAAAAAGGATATATTACCCCAATTCCTAAAGATTTAAACTGTATTACTACTGAGAATTTAAGGCCATTATCACAAACTGATGTCTTTGGGAAAATAATGGAAGAATTTGTATTTAAGGAATTTTACAAGCAAATTATTTCACAAATTAGCCTAAGTCAATTCAGTTATCTTAAGGGAGCCTCTACTTGTCAATAATTAATTAATCTGTTAGATTTTGTATTTAATGCAATAGATAAACCACAAACCTATGTAGTGTTAGTTATGTTGGACTTAAGTTAGGCTTTTGATTTAGTATACCACACTATCCTTATTAAAGAACTGCAATTACTAGAAGTTGATCCTAACTATGTTAAATGGATAGAGGATTTTTTTATATAAACGAACTCAGTGTGTCAGGGAAAGTAACTTGATGTCTGACTTTCACGAAATCTTCAATGGTCCCCCGCAAGGTACTAAATTAGCTCCTCTTCTTTTTGTAATTGTAATCAATAAAATATTTATTAATTTTAATGAAAAATATCCTAACTCTGATACTTTATGGAATATTTTCAATGGGTTTGTTGATGACATGACACTTGGTGAAATAGGTTAATTGCAAAAACAAACCACTAATACAAAATTATCTAAACCATGTATGTATTTGGACTGAGAAACTTAATTTAAAATTAAACCCAAGCAAGTGCTTAATATTGATAATTGACCTGTCAAAAAATAACCAATTCAGTAAAATGACATGTCTTTTTTGGCTCTGAAAATTTTCTTTTAAATTTTCGAAATTTCTATCATAAGTTAAAGAAAAACGCATATTTCACAATAACAATAGTTTGTATTGACAACACTGACCCTGTGTCGGTAGCAAGTATTTACTAAACTTACTCGTTTATTGCAATTAAGCCAGTTTTCTACCCGTCTCGTGCCCGCTGCTAGCAGTTGATTAAGTTCAAAATCTTTACTTGGAAAATCAAATGCTGAAGCTAGCAGCCAGGCTCTGCCACAGGCAAGTTTAATTTTCACTATCTATTGTAATTAATACATAATAATTACGAGATCTGTCTCCTTGCATTTAACCCCCTTTTGTGGAACTGATCGGCGTGAAAATATTTCTTTTTGTATGTAATATTACAATAGAGAAGAAGCTGGATAAATTACGTCTACTCATCACCAGTCTAACTGACACTGTAAAGGGTAACCACACCGATGTAACCAGAGATATTCGCTCCGGACTCAGTTCTATACGGAGGGAAATCGGAACAATTAAGGAATCGATCGAAGGTCACCATCAACGAATTGCCACTCTTGAAAAATCAAATGAAGAGCTCAAGACGTTACTTACACTTGCCCGCTCAGATATTACTGACATCCGAGAATCAAAACGGAAACAGAATCTAATAATCAGTGGAGTCAGCATATCAGCTGAAACTAATGACACCGATGCTTTAGAAGTTATTAAGGCTTTTATGTCAGACTCACTCGGAATTGATAAAAAAGCAGTGCCCGTCTTTCGAATCAAAATACTTCGTGGGGATAAATCTTCTACAACCAAACCACTAAAAGTGATCTGTTTTTTTGATTCTGAGGCAGATGCAAACACGATCCGATTTAAGTCATCGAAGCTGAAAGGCACCACGTTCTCTATTCAGGAAGACCTGTCACCGGCCCAGTTTAAAATAAAGTCGCATCTGCTCAAAATACGAAAGGAAAAAAATGATCTTGCCGGTGAGACCGTTGCTAAGGTCTGGTCCTCAAAGTTCCTTGTAATTAGTGAAGACAACGGAAAAGAATTTTACTACACCTCTGATGGGTCAAATCTTGTCCAGCTTGAAAGTATACCAGGGTATAAAATAAAATCTTCTACGCCACAAACCTCTCAAAGACCCAAGGCCAACTCCAGTGCTAGTAGCAGTGGACGAAATAAAACTCAATGAAAATTTGGGCAACCCATTCATCACCCTACTGAACTAGTGTTCTGGAACGTAAATGGATTAAAAACATTTTTATCTCTAAATAATTGTGACATTAAACTTATACTTAAAGATATTCTGTGTGTTGTTGAAACTTGGTGCCATGAAAAAACTCTAAAACTTTACAACAATATTTTCAAAAACTATGATCTTATACACAGCCCAGCTATAAAACAACATGCAACTGGGAGGGCAAGTGGTGGGGTGTGCGTCCTTGTAAATAGCACTACTTTTCTCATTAAAAATACATTTATTAATGAACCGTACCTTATAGCTACTGAGTTAGAGTTCCAAAAGTCTAAACAAGAAAATATAATTCTAATATGCGCTTATGTTCCTCCCGACCGGGGATTTGACTACCTTTTACTGCGTCTTGAAGACATAATTGGAAATCTTTTGCACAGATTCAAAACTACAAATGTAATTATCGGGGGCGACTTCAATGCTCGCATTGGAGCTAACAATAAAATTTCTAAACATTTAACTAGCAACACTGAATTACTACCTACACGCACCTCGTTGGATTTAATTACAAACAGCAGAGGCAAACATATTCTTTCTATTTTTGAAGAATCTGGCTTTACAGTGTTAAATGGACGAACAAAATCAGACTCACCGGCTAATTTCACATTTCTTAATCACAATGGAAAAAGCATGATAGACCAAGTGTGGTGTAATTACGCGTGCCTTCCTTTAATTAATGATTTATGTGTTATTGACCTTCCTGACTCTGTTCACTTCCCAATCAAAGTTTCACTCAAAGTAATCAATACGTGTACTGTAGTGCAGCAATCAAGAGTGCAATTTAAGTGGGATCCAAACTTGAAAGCTAAGTACTACAACTCACTTGACTCATCATCCTTGTGCACTTCAGACAGTGAACTAACCTGTAGCAACCAACTAACTGATAAAATAAAATTAGCTGCTGTTGAATCAAATATGTGCTCAACTATCAAATACGCCCCCGTAAGCAGCAATAAACCTTAGTTTGACAAAGAATGTGTGACTAGTAAACGAAACCTGGCTAGGCTTTTAAAATCTGTGAGAAGTAATTACAACTACGAAGCTATTTCAAAATTCCTCCAATTTAAAACTGTACATAAATCTCTTCTCAAGCAAAAGAAGAAATCCTACTGGAACCAAATCAAAACGAATTTGCAGAACGTTAACTCGACATCAGAATTTTGGAAAACTATCAGCTCCTTCCGAACAAGAGCTAAGCATATTAATTCCATTTCCGCAGAAATTTGGGAAAACTTTTATTTTGAAAATATGCCATTCCTAGACCCTTCTTGTGACGAAATTTTTAATAGTACTGATGAAGCTCTCGACTGCAAAATTCAGCTGTCTGAACTACAACAGGCCATGTCAACTCTTAAAAACAATAAATCCCCTGGCACTGATAAAATTCCTAACGAATTCTGGAAGTATGCAAACTTAAAAACTCAGACGGAAATACTCTCGCTGTTCAATAAAATTATGAATTCGGAAACCACACCAAGATCATGGTCTGAAATAGAAATGGCAATGATTCACAAAAAAGGGGATGTAAATGATCCTGCAAACTACAGAGGCATTTCTCTTATAAATACTATTCCCAAGCTTTTTACCCAAATTCTATACAACAGATTATATGATTGGTGCGAGCTCAAGCAAATACTTCCGGAGACGCAAGCAGGTTTCCGGAAGGGCCGAGGTTGCCTGGATCAAATTTTTTCGCTTGCCTTGATTATTCAAATTAAGTTAGCAAGAAGTGGAAAATTGTTTGCGCTCTTCGTGGATTTCAAACGGGCCTTTGACTCAGTTAATCACAATCTTTTATGGTCAAAAATGCACAAAGTGGGCATCAGTGCCAAAATCATAAATATTATACGGAGTTTGTATAATAATGCAAACTTTAAAGTCTGTGTTTTGGACGGTCACACAAATTCAATCGACGTATCTACAGGAGTCTTACAAGGAGAAATTCTCAGCCCTTTATTGTTTTCAATATTTTTGAGTGATTTAGACAAATACATGATTGACAGAGGTGCTCAGCCAGTGTCTATAGGTACTACTTGCTCTGTTAACCACCTCCTACTTGCAGACGACACAACTTTGCTTGCAGAAACTAAAATATCGTTGCAACATAAAATAAACATCTTACACGAATACTGCGGTGAAAACTTTTTGGCTGTTAACACTTTAAAAACAAATGTTGTGGTCTTTAGAGTCGGAAGTCCTCTGTGCAAATCCCATTGCTGGTACTTAAACGGCGAAAAACTGCTTGTAAAAAACTCTTATACCTATCTCGGGATCAAATTCTCTTCTTCAGGTCTTTTCTCCTGTGCAGCTAATCAAATGAGAAAAAAAGCTCAACAAGCTACCGGAGCAGTTCTGCACACCCTTTCGGCATCGAAAACAGATTCATGGTTTTGCCGTTTAAAGCTTCTTAGGTCAATTGTCATGGGAACTCTGTTGTATGGGTCAGCTGTTTGGGCTTTAGACTACTGTGACATAATTGAAGTCGTCCAGATGCAGTTCCTTAAGCGGATGTTATGGTTACCTCGAAATACTCCCTCGTACATGCTAAGAATTGAAACTGGACTTAAGCATATTAAATGTCAAGTTGTGAGACTAGCACTTTTATTTTGGGCTCGTATACTCTCCTTAGAAGATCACAGAATTACTCGCCAATGCTACAATCGGCTTCTATCTCTGGACTCTATTAAACTAAGCAACGTTAAGTTTAATTGGGCGACCAAAATTAAAACTATATTACTGGAAACAGGTTTTAACTTTGTCTGGCTAGCACAAGACGCTTTGGTAGTACTTCAAAACATTGATGCCATGATAGATCGAATAAACGACTTGTGTATTCAAAGTGACATTCAGCGAGTGAACAATTCCTCCTTTAACGAGTTCTACAAGTACACCAAACAAGACCCTAACATTTCCAACTACCTTTTGTATCAATTACCAATTCCATACCTACGTGTATATGCTCAGTTGAGACTGAAGACAAATATAATATCTGTTAATGGCTTCTTCTATAAATTTAGTGAATCAGATCTCTGTAAAGTATGTAACTTAGATTTCGATGATATGTACCACTCTTTTGTTAAATGTCGAGGCTTGGATAATGACAGAAGTACTTTTCTTGGACGTTACAAGCTTCATTTACTTGATAGACAGAACTTTGCCGCCTGTCTCAATACCCAATCAATTGATTTTGTTAAAGATATATTTAAATTTTCCTTAAAATTATTACACCTTAAATGTTCAGCATAAATATTTGCTATCTCTGTGTATGATGGGCAATGCCCGATATTATTGCACAATAAATAAATAAATAAATAAATAAATAAAATGAACTTAGAAATTAATGGAGGAGCACTCCCAATAGTTGATTGTATTAAGCTCTTAGGGATCAAAATTAATAATACTGCCACTTGGAATAACTAAGGTATTGATATGGTAAAACAAACTTCAAAAAGAATTTACATCCTCCGTAAGTTAAAAAATTGTGGTATGACACAACAACAACTCACTTTTATCTACAAAACGTATATTTGATGTAAGCTTGAACATGCCTCGAATGAATTTAGTCAAGGTCTCCCTAAATATTTATTAGATAAAATTAAAGCTGTAGAAAAGAGATGTCTAGGTATAATTGTGAATAGATTTGTTAGTGAGATAAACTACAGCACTGTAGTGTGTATAATAAATATAGAAGTAATACAAGATAGATATAAGTCTTTACTAATTAATTTTAGAAACAAAATTGCTAAAATCTAAAAATTATGGTGATTGGATGAAGCCATTTGTTAGAGTAAACACTAGGCCAAGTAGAAATAACCTAAAATTTATTAATGTAAAATGTAAAACTGAGCGTTATAGAAACTCAACTCTTCCAACTTTAGTTACACTAATGAATAGATAACTTTGTGCTTTCTGTATTCTTAATTTATATTGCCTTAATAGAAGTATAGCAATTATATACCATAATTAAATGGTTTAATTAATCAGAGTAAACCTTTTCCGATGCGCTTGCTATATGTCGCCGGGCTTCTTCACTATTTCTAAAAACAAATTACTTAATTCTAGTTCTTAATATTCCAATGAGTAATGTATTATCTGATTAAGCCAAATTTCACATTAGCTCTGAACTATACTAAATATTATTGTACTGTTTTCATTGTTAGTGCAGCAATTTTGTGCTTATTATGTTTACGTACTCTAAAATTGGCAACTGAATAAAAACCCTAATAATAATAATAATATATGTATTAGTAAAGCATAAAGTGCATAGTTACATTTAAATAAAATAACTGATTGCATCCCTTTTCCAGTCTGCTTCCTAATCTTCTTACTCAGATTCCAGACTGCATCTAACTGCATTGTACCATTCCCTACGTGTACATGCCGCTACGTATCTGCCCATACTTTATGTACTTAATTCGGCCTTATCATTTTATTATGTTATTTTTTATGTAGATTTTTAATCCAGTCTTTTCCTTACGTTGCCTTTCAGCACCTGGGGAATATGAAACTTTAAGACAATTTCCCATGGCTTCCCTATCATTTCCATAGTACCATTAGCATTATACGCCCCCCATCTCTTCCCATGATGTAGCCCACATCCTTCTTCACATCTCCCCTGCCCCAACCGGGTACCTTCCCCTCACCCCACCAGTAAACCCCTCCCCCAAATCAGTAAAACCTACTACATTCCTCTACTCTCATCTTTGTCATTTTGAAATAGACATTAAATATTGAAAAAGACTTTCACTTTGAATCTGAACGAAAAGAAATATTTTTTAAAAAATATTTCTTCTCGTTCAGAGACATGGCGTAACTAAATAAAGAGTCGTATGACTGCGCCAATATTCATTCGTATTTCAATTTTGCCATTCTAAATTAGTGAGTCAGGTCTTCCCACCCACTTTACAATGTATTATAATACTCACTTTACTTTAACTCATTGAGTCTCATACACATACAAAATATTAAAATCACTAAAAAAAGATGCAATTTAAATTATTTTGCTATATAAACACTTAAAATCACAATAATTGCACTTTACAGGTAATACATGGGGATTTGGCAGCAAGAAATATTCTACTCACAGAAAATTACATTGCAAAAATTAGTGATTTTGGGCTTTCCCGCCAACTCCATAATTACTCAACCTACATGAAAAAATCAAAGGTAGGTACTTTGATATTTTAAACTAAATCCATTGTAGGTGCTTTACTACATATTGTAGCAGGAACGCCATTAATTGGTTAATTAATTGATATTTTCTTATTTGGTCTTTTTTTAAACTTCAAAAGACGCCGCTGCCATGAAATGGATGGCGATAGAATCGCTGCATGACATGCAATTTTCAATACAGTCTGATGTGTGGACTTTTGGAGTGAGGCTCTTTGAGATATTCAAACTGCGAACATTGCCATATCCTGGACAAAATTGGACTTTGGAATTCATTGATGAGTTGGTCGGAGGTCTTAGGCTAAAAGCGCCTCATTTTGGAAATGATGAAATGTAAGAAACTAACTTAAATATTGGTATCAGTTGCAGTATACTATCATAATTGGAAATTTATTAGTACATAATAAATTGTTGTATGTTAATTGTCTTTAGGTAGATTTACCCTTATGATAAATTGCATGAAGCGGATGCCCAAGAAAAGAATAAAGTTTCCTCAAATCTCGCAAAAACTGGTGGGTATCAAAAATGAGCTTCAGTTGCAATCAGAAGCACTTGAAGCTGACAACAATATCGGCGCTTAATTCCTGTCTATTTACAATACTTAAAATAACAATTTTTTTGAAGATTATTATTTAAATATATTTAAAAATTCAATTGCAGTTTTACAGGCATTTTCTGATCTTGCTTTGCAAAACTAATTTCTTTTACACTATAATTTTTTTGACGTACCTAAATAATGTTATTTTTACAAATTCAACTGTGTTGCACGTAAGTTTGAATTTCGCATTCCCATTCCTAGCAAACACGTAAGCATTTCCTTGTTGCCTTTATTGGTTTTCGTTCTTACATTAGAGCTAATCTGCATGCACTTAAACTGATACACGCTTTAGGCGCTTTAAAATATAGTAAAAACAATGTAATATGTACTTAAATAAATGCGCCCTTCAGACATGCATAAAAAATATATCAAATTATGTGTACATAGGCCAATAAGTATTCGATATTTTAAAATGTTCAAAATTCGAAGAAAAAGTATAACTTTAATTGAACTTATATACTTCTGTATGAAATATATTGCAGCTTTGTAAATTTGTTAAATATGGATAATAAGTAGTCAATAAAGCATCTTGTTTGATTTGTGCACATGTTTTATAATTCTATTGTAATTTGATAATCTTTAATAAATATATTATAATGTTACCTATAGGTACATACAATTAAATATTTTAAATATCTATACCATAAGTCTAAAGCGAACATTAAAAAATGGAAGTGAGAATTCGTTATGAATGTCAAATATTAATTATTATGCAATAATAACTTATTATGTTTGGGATTTTAGCACCCTCTGATTTACGTGTTAAAGCTCCACATGAAACCTCAAACTACAACGTTACCACAAACTGTACACTGAGTCCTGAGTCCCACTCCCATCCATCAAACCTCGGAGCTAGTAGTGTAAAGGAAACTTTAGACAATATTAATTTTACCTACCTCTCCAATCGGAATTTCTATATTTAGCGGTTTCAGCTTTTAAAAATCCAGGGATGCTAATCGGAATAGATATCAAAATTAGGAAGAAAAAAAAATAAGTTTTAACCGAAATCGTCACTAAACTAATGCAAAAATCCAAACCAATAATTTAATCTCAATTTTTACCCATGCCGATTTATCGTTAGAATTTATAATTTACAAATACATACTTAAAAATCTGTGAGTAAAAATTAAACATCAGTTTTTGAAGACTGACCCAACAGGCTGGAAGAATGACCTTAATATAAAATTAGGATGACTATGACTACGTTAATTATTGCATTGCACATAATTATGTGGATTTAAAATTAGACTGCTGTTTCAGTAACTACCTATGTCATTTTCATGTGCACTAAAATCACGAAAACAAATCACCTATGTAGGTAATAATGTTAATCCCTTATGGTAGTAAATAAATATCGACTAATTAAATCATCAAAGTGCCTATCGTTTGTTAACGGGGAACAGTTCGACGAATAAATATTGAGCAGTTTCTCTGCCACTTTGGTCTAACCAAAAATATATGTAGGTACTAAGAAATTGCAATATTGCAAATGCTACCATATTCATATTCTACTAGATAAAAGCCGATATACCTACATATTATTACATGAACTTTTTTTAATTTGCATATACTGCTGATTTGATTTCTAATTAATTACATTTCACGAAAGCTTATAACATGTGAGTGGTTCAATTACATAATTATCAGCTCTATTCATCAAGGAAAATTTGGTAAAGAATGGACTTATTTCTACATAATCAAATTTTGACTGAAACTTCCGTCAAATACTTTAGATTTAAAATGTGTAACCTGATCGCTTAAAATAACCACATTCTTATCTACCTTCTTAATTCAAATTTGACAATATGTCAGAGAGCAAATAAATACTGCCAACATTTTGGTTGCAACGGGTTCCTAGCAACAAGGCTTTATTAAGCGCAGGAAGCATTTAAATTACAACACAATATACCGTACACGGCGTTCACTCATTCAAGGTTTAATTAAATTGTTGTTTGTGTAGACACAAGCAGTTTTATTGTTTTGGTTTCGCAGTTTCACCTCTGTTAATATTGAAATTTATCTGCGTTAGGAAATAGGAAGGGGTGGGGGTTTAGGAAAATATTAAAAAAACAACAACATGAAGTTCAATTCTCTGACACAGATTGTTTTAGTTTTTGGTAATTTTATTTATTCTGGAACCCATGGGGGTGAAACATGTGCCAGCTCCACTACTAAGGTAGCCTTACTGTGGTAACTAACTACAGTCACGAGTTTTTGACAACCATCTCCATTACAGCACTGTTTGGTTGCTAGAGTAGTGGAGACGATGTAACGTAATTGTATTTTGACTTCAGTAATGCACGTTACTGTAGTAAATAGCGAAGGTAGTGGAGACGGAACAATGTTATTACATTGCAAGTTTAATTATGGGTAGCCAATGCACATTCAGCTCAGTCCAGTGCCAAAAATTGTTTTCATCGCCTAACAGATTATTGTGTTCACAATATTACATAGTGATAATATATACTGATGTGGGAGGCCATCTAGCGCTCAAAACGAGCAGACGTATACTTAAAATCCTCGACGTGGTCCGGATTTATATTTCGAAAATAGACATGGAAATATTGTCAATCAAGTTAAAACGCACGTTGTAAAACGAGTATAGGTGATTTAAGTTTAAGTGAAAACAAAAATGAAGAAATTATAAAGTCTGGAAGTACCAGAAAAATGAAAAAACAAGTAGCCCATGGAACCATGTAGGAAGATACTCTCTAAAGAATACACGCAACGTACATACTAAGTACCAACCATCAAAAGGAAAATAACAGCTAAGTCATAATTTATTAAAGTATACGGCCAGGCCGAAGACATTATTAACCTATTATATAATAATTGGCCTGTGTGATACTAGCATTATATATATTGTGAAACAGGATGGGTGGAAAAGACCGAAAAGGCGAAAGTTCAAGTGGTTCAAACATCGATCCATTGGAAGCAATAATGAGAAAATTAGAGAAGCTAGACTCCATAGAAAAAAATATCAACATTATATTCAGGAACATAGAGTCCACAGTAGCAACAGCAGTAAATCGAGCCTTAGCAGAAATCAACTCAAGATATAACGAACTGGAAGGCCGCCTCAGTAAATTAGAAAACAGAATAAACTCAATTGACAATAATCTAGCAGCCGACAAGTCGTATGTGGTACTCTACGGAACTGAGGAAAACTCTCATGCCATGGAAATTACACACAAAATCATAACGGAAATTATGGAGGTCGAAGATGTCAACATTCTAACCGCCACAAGACTAAAAAGCAATAAAAGTAACAAATCTCCAATACTCGTGCAGCTCCCCAATAAATTTGCAGCTATGGAAGTGTTAACAAAAAGTAAAAAGCTCCATGGATCAAAATTCAGCGTTTCGGAAAATCTTTCAAAAAAAGAACAGGAAGTGATACGGGAGTTAGTGAGTCACGTTAAAAAGCTTAGACACGCTAACAAAAGAGTAAAAATTACAGGCTATAATAAATGCTTAGTGGATGATGTTCCGTTTACTCTAGTCGGGACTAAACTACAAAAACATGAAGACAAAATAGACCCAAACTATAAACGATCAAAAAACTCGTAGCAACTCAAAGTGTCGAGTGTAAAAACAAACCAAAACAAACTAGAACTTAAATACAACCCCTACCTCCTATAGTTGGCGATCACAATACAAAACACACTGCATAAAATACTATACACATCAATTCAGCAATAAATCAGTGCCATGGAAAATGAAACTTGTAAAATAAATTCTTGCATCGTCAGAACTCAGCTTCAAACAATTACCTCCGTGTGTCGAATACTAAAATTAGAATGTTCACTTTACTTATGTTTACTTTATACAATATGCAATTCGGGTAGAAATGACTATACAATTATCATACAATATTTTTATGTATAAACCATAATATGTAATGTAAAAATATCCAGTTAAAATAATTAATGAACCTAAACTACCTTACATTAATAACGCCATTTGAGAGATCAAAACATGTTATTTAACAAAACTGTCTTTATCCAAGAATTAATACCATGTAATAATGTAACCTCCAATTTGTAAAACCAAGTGTACAACTAATAATATTAATCTGATTAATTTTATTTATTTATTAATTTTATCAATAGTATCAATTAACCACCTTTATAAAACTATTTGTTAACTTTGTGTGATAGGTGTTACGCCTTTAGGCACAATAAAGAAATTCAATCAATCAATCAATCATAGTTAAGTAGTATTTAGCAGGTATAAATACGAAGGTAAATAATAATCATAGCCGTTATTGAAACTATAAGAACATTTACTTTAGAAAAATAAGTTGTCGAAACATTGTTTTGATGATTTCGGTAAAACAAAAACTATAAGTCGTTAAAAATGTTGGTCACAATTAGGTCGAGTTCTAACTTTAACTGAAATGACGTTTGGAGTACTTCTAACCACGAAAAGGTTGTTCGGAAATTTAAAATTTTAGAAACATTTAATCAATGACAGAATCATAGCTACAAATAATACCAACAAAATGACACCACTTCGATACAGCCGTCATTGTCGCAACCTAAATTAAATTAATTTAATATACATAGGACAATTTGAGTGCAAAAAAAGCAGAGTTTTTAAATCCTATAACATAAAAGTATGCTCGCATAATAACACGTTTACATCTACAATTGCATCTACAATTAAATAGTTTTTTAATGCGCATACAGTTAAAATACGAATTAACATGAATATCTGGTAATCTAATCGTAAGTATTACTAAATAAAAATATTTCTATGAAACTCGTCAAAAGGTGAAAAGGTCAACTGGCCCTTTGACATGACGCTGACATTGACTTCCTCCGCTCGTGGTAGTATTTATTTGTTACGATTGGTCCGGAACACGACCAAACTCGCACTGTGCTCGATGGTTAGGTGTGTCTGGTGTGATAGTTTACTGTAGTAACTCTGGTTTACTAGGAAACTTTTCCTAGTCGACAGTTTTACTGCAGTAAGTGTCCTTACTACAGTCGAGTTAACTGTCGACAATGGTTCAGTGGAGATGGATTCTATGCGTTTCTATGGTACGTCAGTTAACCAGAGTTACGCTACCATAGTAGTGAAGCTGGCACAACAGTTCATACGCAAAACTCAAATACGCTTTCAGTAATTACAGTTGAGTTACTGAATAACGAAAATAAAGTTTATATATACGCGCCTCCTTCCCCTGGAAATCTGTACAAAAGACTGAATGCGAGTTCCCCATTAAGTTTCAGTAACGATAGCAGGAGGCCATCTAGCGCTCGAATGAGGAACAGCAAATTTTTACTGTACTCTCAAACCAAATTCAAAATTTTTCCTTAATTTTAAAATTTCAACTAGTTAATCAATCAAAACTCAAAAGCTGTAACACTTATCAAATTCACAAGGATTAATACAAGTGGATTCCGATCGAAGCTGGGAAAAAAATAAAAGTTAAATAAGATATTTAAGTGTTTTGAAACTTGACCATGCCTAAGGAAGCTCAACTGTGGATATAACTGTGGAAGATACATACAGATACCAAGGCAAGTGGAACTAGTTCAACCCCAACAATATTCACCGGATCAACTGCAAAATCAAAAGCTAAGTTCTTTTTCTCACATACGTAGTCCGAAGGCCTATATATTCCATTCCGTTAAAAAATTAGTTAAGATACTAGCAACACATATATTTTGGTAGGTAGTCCTATTAAAGAAATTACTTTAACCCGGAGCACGGTATCAAAGGCAAGGAAAAACTTATTCGACATGGGGGACCCGCCACCAGTACCTCCTAACCAAGAACAGCTAGCTACATACATCAACCAACTAATGTCACAAATAGGTCAACAACAGACACAACAACTGTCACAAATGGGTCAACAACAGACACAACAACTGTCACAAATGGGTCAACAACAGACACAACAACTATCACAAATGGGTCAACAAATCACATCACAAGTCAACTCAAACACTGCAGCACAGCTTCAAGCCTTTAAATCGGATATCGTATCAAAATTCTCCAACCTGGAAAGTAATGTGAATTCGAAATGGCAAACTATGGACTCAAAAGTGAATATCTGTACCGCAAAGCAGGAAACAGACATGATTGATGTCAGGGCGCATCTTAATAATCTCAACCAACGATTACAAACTGCAGAACTGAAACTTGAAGTGTTCGAACGTGAAAAACGAAGTAAAGAATTTATGATAACAGGTCTCCCGGTGACTAACTCCGCTGCCGAAGATTCTAAAGCAGTTCTGGAAGGAAAGCTTGAATTACCAAATGTCAAGATAATCAGTGCAAGAAGAGTTAACAATAAAGATACAAGTAAACCTCCTCTGATTTTTGTGCAGCTAGCTGACAAGTTGGATGTCGCATCGGTGATGGGCAGCAAATCAAAACTATAAGACACACTACCAGATGTCCGTATTCAACCGTGCCGCAGCAAGAAAGAACAGGCGATCCACAAACATCTGATAGAACAATACCGGATCAAAAAAGATAACTCAGAATGCACAAACGTGAAATTATTAGGGTATTTTTCTTTTGAAGCTGATGGAGTTAGGTACAAAAGTGACGGTACTTCACTTTCAATTGTGCAAAACTGACAGTCTCGGCCCACACACAAACACAAAACGGTAACAGATCTTTTAAAAATTGTCTATTGGAATGTACATGGTATACGAAACTTAACAGAACTTGATAAAACAGATTGTGAGGAAATAATTAAGCACGACTTTATATAAAGTCGTGCTTAATTATTTCCTCACAACATATGTATAAGCGAAACTTGGATTGAATCTGAAAAACTTATATTAAGATGTAATTTTCAAAATTTTTCTAGTATTCACATTCCTGCTATCAGATTAAGTAATAAGGGTAGGCCATCAAATGGAGTCGGAATTCTTATAAATAAAACTAGTTTCAAAATCAACAGTGTCTTGTATAAGAAAAACAATATAATCTTGATAGAAGTAAAAAATGTATAATCTCTAGAGGTATTTATAATTGGTAATGTCTATATGCACACGTATATGTTTTCTTATGCTCAAATGTATACAGAACTTACGGAAGCAGTGGAGTCTATTCCTCATATGCTAAGAAAAAAGCTGATTATTGGAGGAGATTTCAATGCACGAATCGGAGCAGAAGGCGCTCTAGATTACAAGCTAGTCGAAGCCAGTAATTCATCCAGTTTGCGACTAACAAGTGATGAGGAAATTGACTCCACGGCTCCGTATTTTCTGGAATTTGCTGAGCTTTGCTCGCTAGCAATTATAAATGGTAGAGTGGCACCGGACATTCCAGCGAACTATACGTATGTTAGCGGGAGGGGAAGGTCAGTCATTGATTATTGCCTAGATCATTTTAACCTTATTAATATTGCACAAAAATTTGAGTGTCTTAATATAAATAATTCAGATCATGTACCTATAGCAATACATCTTAAACGTGTTAGAGGATATTGCATGCCAAAAGGAGCAGCTAGCTGTAGGAAAAAAATTCGACTGAAGGCAGAACAAATTCAACTATTTAGTAAAGCTATGAACTCCCAACTAACTGGTAATGAAGAGCACAATAATGTAAATGAAATGAGCAATAATATTACTAATGAAATGTTCACTGTCGCAAACAAATTAAACTATGTGTCTAATCGTATACCAAAGTTCAGTGTTAAAAATAAGCCATGGTTTAACGATACTTGTAAAGCTTCAAAACTTAACATGCAATTATGTAGAGTACAATGTAAGAAACTTGATTTTGGGTTGGAGACTCAAATAAAATTTGGGGATGCAAAGAGAAAATTTAAGGAGGTCTGCAAAAACGCTAAAGCAGATTTTTATGCGGAAATTAGAGACCGGCTAGCTAACATTAAAAATTGTAACCAATTCTAGAGCACTGTTAATCTTTTTAAGGACAGATCAAACAATAACTATACCAGCATAAGTATTACTCAATGGGAAAGCTTCTACAAAAGTATTATGCCGCCTAGAAATGTAGACAACGTAGACTTTTACGGGGTAGGAGATGAACATGTAGATAAAGAAATTACAATGTACGAGCTTGCTCAGGCGATCAAAAAATTAAAACTAAACAAATCACCAGGACTGGATGGAATCTCAAACGAGTCACTAAAGGGTCTACCAAATAGTTGGATGCGAAAGTTACTGACATTGTTTAATAAAATTTTGACGGAAGAAAATTGCCCGAGCAGCTGGTCCGAAATTGAAATAGTGACATTATTTAAAAAAGGAGATAGAAGTAACCCTGCTAACTATAGAGGAATCGCACTACTGAGCTGTGTTTTGAAGCTGTTCACTCAAATATTGCTTGTAAGACTGACAAAATGGGCCACAATACAAAAAATTCTACCGGAATCCCAAGCAGGCTTCCGAAAAAACCGTTCTTGTATGGATCAAGTATATTCACTAGCGGGAATTATCCATAACCACATTCGAGTCCCTAGTAGAAAAGTGTACGCTTTGTCTGTGGACTACAAGCGGGCTTTCGATTCAGTCAGTCATAAGCTCCTATGGTCCAAATTACACAGACTCGGGCTGAGTGCTAAAGTTATAAGGATTCTACGAAACATCTACAACAATGCAGTAATTAAAGTAAGAACAGAACAGGGTCACACATCATCGATAGAAGTCACGGAAGGAGTGCTACAAGGTAAACTACTGTCACCACTACTATTTTCGCTCTTCATCTCAGACATGGATGAATATTTTGCTGCAAATAATCTTCAAGGCTTGAGCATCAACCATAAGATAGCAATCTTTATGCTTATGTACGCTGACGACACTGTCATACTAGCTTTTTCGGAAGGAGATCTAAAACAAAAACTTGAAACGCTGGAGAGTTACTGCAACAGAAACCAGCTAGCTGTCAATGTGGCGAAGACCAAAGTTGTGATATTTGCCAAGAGCCCTAACGTTAAAGTGAAGTCTATTTTTAGATATCAGGGAGAACAAATTCAAGTAGTGAAAGAATATACCTACCTTGGAGTACAATTTAACTCTTCGGGTGTCTTCAGTAAAGCAGCAAAATTATTTACTAGTAAAGCTTTGAGATCAAACGGCGGACTGTGGGACTTGATAAGCAGAAGTAGATCAGATACCTGGGACGCAAAAATTAAACTCTTTGAATCGGTTTCGATGGCAACGCTTCTGTACAGCAGCGGCATATGGGGACCTAGATATGGTGATCAAATTGAGCCGGTTCAAACGCGTTTTATCAAATCAATCCTCACGCTCCCAAGAAATACTCCGGATTATTTAGTACGGCTCAAAGCTGGAAGATGTAAACTCGAAATTACAGTCCTAAGACAAGCTCTAATGTACCTAATCAAGATACTCAAAATGGAGGAAACTAGAATCTCACGCATTGTATACGAAAGACTGTCATATCTAGATAAATGCATACCAGAAAATGAGGCTACTTATAACTGGGTGACACAACTTAGGCAAAAGCTATCCATTCTGGGTTTTGATGATCTATGGCCTAACATTACTTGTGACAAAATCGAAATGGAACTTGACAACATCATAGAAAAAGCGGCGCAGATCTCTTATGAACAAGATGTGGAAAGAGCGATTCTATCAAGTTACAATCCCTACTATATCTCTTATGCGGGAACTAGTTTAGTAGCTAGCTACCTTAACAAACGTGTTTCTATCATTAAGACTAGAAAAATGGCTCAACTCCGATTGGCAGAAACAAATAATGTTACCTTTAGAATTAAAAAAGACAAAATCAAATTAGACACAGCAAAGGAGTGCAAAGCATGCGGGTATGGGGTACCAGATTCCTTAACACATTTTTTCTTTGCGTGCCCAACGTTTGATGAGTATAGAAGTAAATATCTGAAGGAATATACTATAGGTGATAAAAATACTGATATTAAATTAAATCATCTCTTGCAACGACAAGACGAACAAGTGTTGCACAATCTCTTTTACTACATAAACTCTGTACTAGTTAAGAAATTAAACTGTATAGGCTAAGATGGTAAATAATAATGTAAACACAACAAATATTGTAAAAATTTTATTATGATTTGTGTGTAGGCCTAGGCCCATATATGCAATAAATCAATACATACATACATACAGTAACGAGAGCATACTTTTTTGGAAAAGTAAAGATTACAACACTGGGCCAGGATCTGAAACAGAAATAAAACTGCGACTTAAATGCAAAGCTCCATATTTGACAAAATGGACGATAACCACACACTCAAAAGCCAAGGCTAATGACACGAAAAGATTTTATGAAATTGTAAGCTTCACAATATTTTTAAAAACTTCACACCTTAAATATCCCAAATTAAATAGGTTTTGAAAAAGTGATCGAAATGGTCTGGTCTGGTCCTGGTTTTATGGTCTGGTCTGGTTTGACATCACCGGACCACACCATATAGTCTGGTCCGACGGCAAGACCAGACCAGACCAGACCAGACCACTTCGGACCAGTAAATCTCAAAACAAATTTTTTCTAAAAAATTTCGCCTAAAGTTTTGCTCCAGATTTTTCAAAATTAAAAATCAGTTATTTAAAATTTTTGATTTTAAATGTAATATATAAATATACATATACATAGTTAATTCAACAAAAAAGTGCAGAAAACCAAATTGATCTGCTGAATTTACTTAAAAATGCTGCATATGGTCGGACCAGTAAAATCCGGTCTGGTCTTGTCTGGTCCGAAAAAGTCTGGTCTGGTCCGAAATCCTCGGAGCAGACCGGACCAGACCGGACCAGACCGGACCAGACCAGACTAGACCAGACCAGACTAGATTTTACTGGTCCGGACCAGACTATTTTTATCACTATTTTGAAAGAACTTATAATTTGCAGTGTGTGTATCATTCATTAATTTAATTAACAGAACTACAGCGTCAAGCAATTACCACGAGACAAAGAAAACCCATTGGTTTTTCCTCAGCCAAATGATGCAGATGGAAAATTTTAGTACAGCCTCACGGAGTTGACAGTCGACGGATTTGGACCGGAGTTCAAAGGTGGATTTATTAACTGTGTCCATCGATCGGATGAATCTGTAAAATCTCAACTTTACATATTTCAACGTTTTGGTAAAAAAATTTGAGCTGACAATGAGTAAAATTATTTATGGATACAAATTGTGCTTACAAATTACTTTAGATGGCTAATAATGTCGGAATTGTTTAGGTGCAGATCACAAACTCAAGTCTGTTGATCAAATACCTCGAGGTTTGGAGGATCTCAAGTACATTCCTTGCATTGTCTACGACCCTGATGTAAAGATAACATATCAGCTATTTATCTCAAAAGATAACCAATTTAAGACTTTCGTGAATAATTTCACAACTTACAACTGGAGACTCGGGTATAGAAAAACTAGTAGGAAAGATTACAAAGCCGGTGTTAGTAAAGCACGGTGTTTTCTTGCCGGACAAGACAAACATTATGTGCATTACGAATTCATTTGGAGTGAGTTTATTTTGAATACACATATTTTATGCCGAGTTGTAATAAGCTCACACAACTGCAATATAAGCATATCATGATGCATTATTATTTATTTTACTTTTTAATTGATATTCGGTGTCTTGCCAACTAACGGATGAAAAGAAATGAAAAAATTAAATGGAAAAATTAAACTTACTCAAAGTTGTAATCAAGATGGATACATCTCTCTATCGAATTTCGTCTGCACTATCAAAAACTGGGATCAATCTCCAGGATCTTCAATTAAACTTGAGCCGTGCGTCTCTCCCGATTACTGTTTTTCACGCCCAAATACAATCACAAACCGTGATAGTGACAGCGTCAGGAGTAACAACAACGGTGAACGAGACGCTCAAATCCAGGGGAAAGTTTCCTGCTCTTCGCAAATTGAAGATTACTACTTCACTGGACTCTCAGGAAAAATTTGTAAACATAATCAGTTGGAGGTTAATATTATGTTTTTTTGAATTATTAGTGGATGAATTTAAAAAATCAGATTACCTTTATTTTAGATCTGCTCTCCCAATCACCAGCCCTGCCACATGACGATGTAATCAGCATATTAATTTTTGAAGACCAAGGCCTCAAAGAAATTCAAATCTCCTGCTCCACAATTAAGTTTCTCACATCTAAACCAATCAAATTCTCATTTAGATACCAGTCAAATTCAAAGAAACCGCAAAAACTTTTAAGGGAAGTATTTCCAAGTGTAAGTGAGGGCAGGGTGGGTTGGGCCAAGTCAGCCTACACTAAAACAGTAGTGTTGGACTTTGATCACGTTGAGGGTGTTCAAGGTGTGAGTTGCCACGTCCCTTGGTTCAATTCTGAAAAGTGGATTTAAGTCGAGAAAGACTTGGAGCACAGATACTTTGGAAAGATTTTAAAGTGCTTAATCGCACTTTCCAAAGCGTGTTTGCACTTGTAGTAATTTCTAATGAAAAGTTTGTTTATAGGTGGAAAACGTGTTGTTGAGAAACCAGGAAGTGAGCGCACTACTTCTACTTCTACTCTAAAACCAACTCCAGACGTTACAAATCCCAGCCTAATACCTTCCCTCGTTAGTAAGTTTTGAAAGTGTTTCACAGCACAAGGAGAAGTTTACAGCATTTGCACTCAAGTTGAAGTAGAGTTTTGCAATATATATTTAAAGGTACCAGTTTTATAGAAATTTCATTAATTTTACTTTGTGCATTACTTTATTGTAGACGGCGGTACATCAAATCCTAACAATGATCAAACTTTGATCATTGCAATGTCTGCTACTTTTTCATGCGTCTTAATTGGAGTGTGACACACGAATTCCGGTACTTGGATGACACTCATAAGAAGTAGGTCCCTTGGTTACCCCTAAATAGTCATCCCCCGTAATCACACCAACCTTAATACCATTACAAATTCAGCGCCTTCACTCCTGCTACCGTAGTTTAATAGTTCAACGATCTTCACTCAGATATTAGTACTCGGCTCACAACCCGGTAGTATATTTCTGGTTAGGGCGCATAATAACTACTTTCTGGCTTATTTTCCTACTTTAATCACAATTTTTGTTTATCTATTATTTGATAAATTAAATTTATGACAATTAAAATATTCGGATGCTTATTTTGACAAAACAATATTGCGAAACATCATATCTGCATTACTAATAAATAAATAGTAAAATATAAATATGAAATGGCTGGTTTTGCTACCTAGTAACCTATGAGTATGACACGATACTTAAGTGATTTTCAGATCATCTCTCTCTCTCATACAATTCATATACTCATCCATATAATTTTGTCCAGGATCTAAGTAAACAGCAACAACATTTATCACGGATTAAATTTGCATTTGCGCACTGAACTTCGGGTTGGAATAGACGTGGAACTTTGTTTTGACCCAAATCTGGAACGGGTTTGGGCACTGGCAGGGGCAGTGGAATAAAAACAGAGGGGCAGAATATTTCCTTAGAGTGTAGGGGCGGGAGTGGTGGTAACTTATCTTTAAATCTACCGTATACTAGCATCTTGTGTGCTAAATTACTTTTGTTATGATTTTAGTGCAGAAATGATTTTATTAGGCCAAAAGATTTCTATTTCCCTACACAAAAATCATGGTGCCAGCACCTCCTGATACACTTGTGTGTACGTATTTGTCGACCAATTTTTACTTTGCAAATATTTCAAAATTATTATTTAATAATAATAATAATAATGATTTATTGCCAGGAAAGCATTCATGAAACAAATACATAGATTTTACACAAAACAAGGTTATTAGTAAATAGTAGTGTTCCAAAGATAGCAGACAAGACTTAATATTATTTAAAGCTAACTTGAATTAACTAGAGTGAAGTTTTTTTTTTTTTTGACTCGGTTTCGTAACAAACATAACATTTCACTACTTTATCGATTTACATTCAATTATTTAGCTATATCTGTCGGTTTTAAATTATTCAATTGGGTGATTATGGTTGGTACAACTGATTTTTGGTATCTCTTAGTTTTGCATGATACAAACTTAAATTGGTTTGTGGACCTAGTGCGAACATATGTTTTTGTTTTGACATTTAGGATGTGCCTAAATCTATTTAATGATGATAGTGACTTGCCTAGTTTTAAATTTAACAGTTTAATTCTATCTATTATTGATATCATTTCAGCATTTTTCAGGGTATTATTATAATTTATTGAGTTGTTTTTCTGTTTGGTTATAATTGCTAGACAGCGTTTTTCTATTTTGCTTATTTTTTTAATATCGGATTTCGTTAAATTGACTCCCCATACTGCTATTGCGTATTTAATTTGTGATCTAACATAAGTTTTGTAGACGATTAATAGTTCGGTGGTTGAGAATCCAAAATGGCGTAATTTAGATAGCATAAAAATTTTTTTTCCTGCTTTTTTACTAACTGAGTCGATTTGGTTTTTCCAGTTGAGCTTGTTATTGATGTGAACTCCAAGAAGTTTGCTAACGTTGATTTTAGGAATTATTTCATTTTTTACGTTTAGGTTGAGATCGTCGGTTAGTTTATTGGGGTTATTTTTCCTACGGTTGTCAATGATGATCACAGCACTTTTGATCGGGTTTATTTCCACATGTAATTCAGTGGTCCATTCAGTAATTTTATCTAATAATGATTGCATTTGAGGTTAGGCATTATACAGAACTTTCTCAGCTAGAGCCTGATCGTCTACAAAACCTGAATTTTTGTGATTTTTAAGGTTTAATTCATCGCACGATTTGGTGATATTTGTAAGAAGCTTATTTATGAGAAGGATAAAGAGAAGTGGGGCAAGTTTGGTTCCCCGTGGTGTTCCGTTGTTAATCACGAAGGAGTCAGAGTTTGCTGTCTTCCCTTTCACACATTGAGTCCTATTTTTGAGGAAGTTTATTATCCATAGGATATCGTGGGGATTTATTTCCATTTCTATTAAGAGTTTTATTAACACATTGTGGTCGACCAAGTCGAACGCTTTTTTGAGGTCTAATAGAACGATTATGACGTAACAATCTTGTTGATCTAACGCCTTAAATGTAAAATCTAATAGTTGAGTTAGGTAGAAATTAGTTGAGGATCCTTTAATACAGCCAAATTGATTTATGTCTATTTTCTGTTCCACTTGTTTAAATAGACTATTGAACATGAAGGTTTCTTGGATTTTAGCGAAGATGTTGGTCTGAGTAATTGGTCTGAGATCATTTAGTGATTCTATACAGGAAGATTTAGGTATTGGAGTGATGAATCCTTTTTTTCAGTTTTGGGGAATTTGGTAGGTGCTGAAGGATTCATTGAAAATGTGAGCTGATGCTTCTGCAATAAGGCATCCAAATTCTTTAATTGGACTTGTAGGTAGTAGGTCGATCAGATTTTGCTTATTTGAGCACAGCATGTCAAGGTATTTTAATACATCTAATGCGTTTACTTGAAAAGGTTGGTATTGTCTGTTTATAGGAGCAATAAAATAATTTTTAATCTGGTTATATGTATTATTTATAGCTGTGAGATGTTGACAAATACTATTAATTGTAACTGATTCCGAATTTATTTTAAGTAAAGAGGAGACTGTTTCGATGCATAAGGATTTGGTTTTATTACCACAAAGGTCACTCACAATTTAATGCTAGTACCTGGGCCCGTTATTTGCAATTTTTTTGTCAAATGATTTGCGGAAGGAAATTTTGGCAGATTCGATTAGTTTTGATAGCTTTAGTTTTTCCTCCCTGTAGTTCCAAACATTATGACGTTTGATTAATTTAATTGATTTAATTTTGGCCAATATTTCATTTGTTACCCATCTTGGTTTATTTTTGGAAACTGATTTGGTTTTGACTGGGAAGGCAATATTGAAAGCGGTTAGGAGTAGGTTCTGAAGATTGCTTGCTTTGGTTTCGATGTTATTATTGTCATCGAAAATAGGATAAAAGTCGGAGTTTTTGATTAGGCTGACAAATTGACGTTTATTTGAAAAGTTAAAAACTCTGAACTGTTGAGTTTTTTTAACTGAAGACACTTTGGTGAATTTGTTTTGAAACATTAGCCCAATACCCACATGGCCATAATTTTTTCCATCAAGCGGAGGTAGTGGTATGGGCGTGACGTAGTAATTTTGAAGATTGGTATATATGTGGTCTAATGTGCTGATATTATTGGATTGAGTCGGGAAGAATGTCAGGAAATCTTTTATTTGTTTGATTCCAGTTATTTTCATTAGAGTGTCACTATGTTTCCAATAATTGAAATCTCCACATAAGAGGAAACCCGGATTTTTGTAACGTGTTTTGATTTTGTCAATGAGATCGAAAAGGCAAGTTAGTAGATCATTCGAAATATAACTGTTCGTTTGAGGAGGGATGTATACACACACTATGACGATTATTGAAACACTTGCCGGCAGGTAATGTGGTCTGAGGATAGTGGCTACAATTTCGTAAGAATTGTTTTGTTTGTTTTTCAGTATATTTTTGTATTGAAATGAGAAGATTGAATTTTTTACAGAAATACATACACCTCCACCTTTTTTATTAATACGGTGGCACTCGTAAGTATTGTAATTAGGAATGTTGACCAATTTGGTTTTACTACTCCATGTTTCTGATACACATATCATATCGTATTCACAGCTGATTAATTCGAGATTGATTGATTTGATGGCTGATAGGCCTGTCGCGTTAGTGTAGTAGATTGATGGGCAATTATAATAGTAATTATGTAGTGTTGGTTTAACGGCTTTGGTTTTCCTATGGCGACGTCGGAAACGAGATCGGCGGCCCCGTGAGTACGGGCTGAAGAAGAATTTGAAGAAATCATGTGAGGAGCTGAGGTTGAAATTTAGAAAATTGTCTGGGTAGACTTCGCTCATATGCGAGTTGAAGCCGGCCGTCGGTGCGACGGCTGCTGGTTTTGTAATCACTCCCACGCTTACTTTTAAAATTTTGACGTGATTCTGGGCTGTGATTGGTTTCTTTGATTTCTTACACTTTTGTATGGATAATCCTGAAATGCAATAATGTTTTGGTAAATGGCAATTTGTGTTTAGTTGACCATGGAATTATCACTTGTAACTTATTTCAGTCGATAAAGCTGTTGAAACTGAGTATTTGACCAACGTATTACTTTTGAACTATTAAGTTGACTTAGATTAAAGTTTGGTTTAACGAGAGCACGCATCCACAGCAGCCGGAGCTGCCGGACGCGGCGGGAATCGATTAGAGCTATTCAATTATCGAATTTAGCACACAAATTGTGAGAGAGCGGTTATTTCAAAGTATTCATATCGTCAATACCGCTAACGATAAATTGAAATTCCAAGTTGTAACTGGTACAATACATAGTTAGTGCTCACACACACTCAAGACTCAAGGACCCACTGCTACTGCTGGTATAGTGCTCTCATCCGGGATCAGGCATAAATAACGTCAACTATAGAACATCCACGGACTTGTTGCTTGTAATTTTATAATGTGAGAAACAAGTATGTATCGTGCCACTTAAGTCTAATATGTACGTAGATATAAGTATTACGACTTCATTCGAAGAAACTAGTGACTAATTCTTGTTACAAAGAATCTAATGCGTCATCGCAGTTCTAACCACGTTGTTTTCCTTTGAATTTTTTACCAATTGAGAAGGGGCGCAAAAAATATAAAATAGTCCATAAATGATGTCCTTGGTATGGTGCTTGGGTCTGGTCAGGTATTTAGTACATAGCATGTTAAGCATATCCGTTTCTACACATTGTGAAATGAACGACATGTGGGGAGGGTGAGCCCTGAAGCAGTTGTGGATTGGGTGAAGTCATTTATGAAAGATCCTCAATATATAATGTGTGCGTTTTTGCGAATGTAAATTAATAACGAGAAACAAGGTAGTTTATGGTCAATGGTTGCGGTTGCTTATTCAATTCAAATTCTTTGATCACGGATGAGAGAATATTTTCTTTGGCATGGCGGGATCGTTTATTGTTACATAGTTTTAGATTGTGCGTGTAATAGGAAAATACAAAAACGCTTCACGATGCCCCTGCAAGTTCTACAGTAGTTCAAATAAAAGCCTTCGGCTCGTTATCGTTGCCGTTGTGGTTACTAGCACTGGGCTCCAATATTGCTTTAATCTCTGGCATGTCACTTATTAGTATTTCTTTTTTAAATTTGACAGCGTCAAATTTGTAAATCTAGTCCAGTTTTTTCTGCAAGCAACTAAATAAAAACGTAAATTATTTACGATCAAAAATTGCCTTAATTAAAGGCCTCATATTAAAACAATGTAAATAAAGTGTGTGCAAATTGTCTGTGAAGAATCTAAATAAACATTTTCCTTTTTCAGCTAAATACAAGATGTGCTATTTACAAAAAAAACCATTAAACCTTACAAAACATGTAAACAACATTTTACACTGTTCAAAAACATGTAAAATAATGTAAATAGATCATTTTTAAATTTAAAAAATATGTAAATAGAATATTTTTGGATTTTTTAAAAATACATAAATAGAGGATTCAGCTTGTAAAATTGTTAATAGAATGTTATGCACTTAAAAAAATGAAATTACAACATTTTGTGGATTTCCAAAATGTAAACACAATATTTTCCGCGTTCCTTAAGCCTGTAAATACAACATTCTACACTATCAAATTATATAAATCAGTGTATACACTTTTTAAAACGAGTAAATAGTACAATTCAAGTTTTCTAAAAAGGAATCAACATTACACCTAATTACCCCATTTGTTGCTTGACATAGGACATTTTGCTTCTAACTTAAACTGGAAATGGATGATTCTAATTTTTCACAGATTAAATTATTATGTAAGTACAAGGTACACGGCTTTCTAAATTCAAGTTACCTGATTTTTCATTTTCAACCTGAATGATCTGTTGAAAAAAAACATTTTTTGTGTAAATTAAAAGTTTATTAGGGATAACAAAAGTTGTACACTCACATCAAAAATGTCTTTACACTCTGAATAAATAAGAAAGAACTTACGCTCCTTCTGCGTTCAACACGTCCAATTCCAACAGTTTCCTAATGTGGACGGAGTAGGAATGATTATCTAGCATCGTGCCTTTTGTCAAGGAAATCACGTCCAGCGCTACCCTAGCTGCCTTTTTAAACTCGCCTTGTTCGAACAACAGCTGTACTATGTGCTGCTTTGTCAAAATTGTATCAGGATGTTTCGGACCCAATGACTTGGTTTGCCTATAAAGCACCTTCTTAAAAAAGTTGATTGACTCATTAAATGCCATCTGGCGTGACATCGCATGGACCAATGAAAGTTTTGTATTTAAAGTCAGCGAGTTATCTGACCCTAATTCCCTGGACCGAACACGTTCTACTTGAGCGTACATTTCCATAGCGCTCTTGTAGTCGCGAAGTTTGAACAGAACATCCGCAAGACTATTTTCTGTCGCAGCTATATCCAGATAAGATACACCCGTGCGCTGCTTTTGATGTTCAAGAACATTTCAAAAAATACTTTTAGCCCTAACATGATCACCCTGGCTACTGAGTGCGTTCGCATAGTCGCATTTTAAAAGTAGCGTGTCTCTGTGTTGAGTACCCCGCACCTTTTCTGTACCGTGGATTGTGGATCAGTGTTAGGTAATGCTCTGCTGCCTCGTCGTATTTTTCTTGCTTTATCAAAAGGCTCTGCCATCCAGCCTCTGGCTTTCAGCGCGAAACTATTTTCAGCGCCATCTGTATGAATTTTCTCGTTTTCTTGAAGAACTTCTTGGAATAATTTTAAAGCCTCAGCATATTCCCTGCGGTTGACTTGAAGCGCTGCTACGTAAAATTTGACAGCTAAAATGACAGGATTGCTCGGCTCGTAGCATTTCACTAGCTCCCGCATCACTGCTTTGTTTAGTGCGGATGCGTAGTCGCCTAGGGCTCTAAAGGCGCTAGCTATACAAGCTTTAAGCGCTAATATCTCACAGTGATTTTTTCCAAGCAACTTTTTCTGCACTTTGTACATTTCCTTGTAGATTTTCTTTGCTTTTTTGTACTTTCCTTTACTCAAAAAAGGATCTGCCATTTTTCTTTTTAAAGCCAAGGTCTTGAAATGTTCCGGACCAAAATTACTTTGTGCGACTGTTATCATTTTTGTAAGAAGGTCAATGACCTGAACGTAGTTTGGTCATTGATACGATTGGATTAGAATGGCGTCCAACGAGGCTGTAAGGTTTTTACAGTCTTTAGTTGAAAAGTTGTCCGGTAGGTGGCTCGTCACTTGGAAAAAATGTGTTATAATTCACTCATTTTCTTTAGAGTAAATGATTTTTTCTTGGTTTGACTTTGGCATTGCTTCTAAACACTGTACAAGTCTCCTGGAAAGATCAATCAGTAGCTCTGTATAGTTTGAAAATTCTTGGGAAAATAAACTAAGACTGTTTGAGCTGCATTTAAGAATTTCTACATTCACGTCCTAGGTAATTTGGTGGATTGTAAAAAATCGGTCGTCAGCTGATTGTTACAAAATAATTCTCGAGTAGTTTCAACGCTTTTGTTTGGCAGTCTTCTGAAACGTTGGGAAATAAAAAACTTAAACAAATCTGATGAAATACAAGAAGGCGCTAAATGGGCAGCAATGCAAAGAATCCTTATTGCAAGAGCTCCTTCTTTTGCCTTTAGGAACTGCCTGCATAAAATAAAAAAATATAAAGTGATGTTAATGTAGTGTTGAATTTTTTGAAAATGGCACTAAATAGGAATAATGAACTACAAACACAAAGAGTTGAAAAAAAGTACCAAAAAATGTGCATACATCGACGGTAAGAGTGTTAATAGATGCGATGTACGAATTACAAGCACAGGGAAATGGACAGAACACAATCCAAAAAAGGTGGTACGAATTATGAGGTTACAAATTTTAAGAGTAAGCAAATTCAGAGTGCAAATTTTATGGGTACATAAATTTAGGGTACACGTTTATAGGGTACGAAAATTCAGTGTACTTCAGTGTGAAATGCTTCAAGAGTACGAATGTCGAGGATACGAATGACAAGGATACGACGGTCGAGGGTACGAATTTCGATGATACGAATTTCGATGACACAAATGTCTAGGGTACGAATGTCAAGGGTACGATTGTCGACAGTACGAATGTCGAGGGTATGAAAATCGACAGTACGAATGTCGAGGGTATGAAAATTGACGGTACGAATATTGAAAGTAAGAATGAAAATTGTTCAAATGCAACTAAAAAGGAGGTATAAACAATAAAGAATAAAAAATACTAGGGGTACAAATAGGTAGGATGCGAATATCGACACTACAAGTGTTCCAGTATACAAGGGACGAATTTTATTGATGTAAAAAACGACCGTACAGATTAATAATTATTATTACGAATTTTAAGAGTGTGAATATCTAAGGGACGTATATCAAGTGTACGAGTATCGGAGGCATCGCCGAAAAGAGTAATAAAGGTACCACTATCAAGAGTACGAACACTAAGGGTAAGAATATCAAAGGTGTGATTGCTACTCAAATGGAGAAAGTAGTTAAAAGAAATAAAAATTAAATGTACAAAGAGTACGAATAAGTAGGCTACGATTATCAAAGGTACGAGTATTTCACAGTCCAAAAAATAAATGGCAAGGAAATGCGGATTTACAATCTACAGAACACATTGCAAAAGCAGGGATTGTAAGAAAATCAAAGGTGCGAGAGCTTTGAAAAAAGAGGAGTCAACTACAATGCTGTCAAAATTTAAAAAAAAACAACTAAAATTGTAGGATTTATAGTTTTGAATAATATCTACATAATATTCTTACTAATTAAAGTAATAATGTGTACACCTACTGAAAGGGTTGCCTCATCCCGCTCCTCAATGATTTCATCGAACTTACTGCTTTGCCTGTCAAATTTGACGTGAAGATCTTTGATTAAATTAGAACCAGCGAGCTCTCTGCTGAATGACTCATCCCTTACAATTCGTTCATACATTGCATTTCCAAACCTGTCGATGTTCTCATCCGTTTCAAACATCACACACGAAAAATAAATTAGGGCATCATTTGCTTCAAGAATAGTTTTAACTGGAGTAGAGACCAGTCCTGAGACCGGTCCTGAGACCGATCCTTAGACCGGTCCCGTTCCAGGGATTGTCAATTTTTTTGTCTCGGTTTTTAATTTTGTAATATCCTACCACCAATTCCATTTCTTCCGAGTCACATCAGAATCTTCCGAAGATGGCAAACTATCCTCAACTACTTCAAGTTTTCTCTCCACAAAAAATTCATGCGGTGTTTTAAACTTTTTAACTTGCATTTCTTACCCACTTTTTTCCTCTACACTTGCCCAATAGTAAAGTCTCACGTCACAGAACTTCACTGAGATTTTAAATCTTTTTTGAAGTTTTTTTTCCCTCAGACTGTTTAAGAATTCATCTTCCATTTTACTCTCAGATATAAGGAGGGCACTAAAACACAAGGCTCCTGCATATCCTGCTAACATTTAAATTGCTTGCACTTTGTTTTCCCGCGCCATTTTTTCTCCAGGAGCTTCCAAATTGATGTACTCAATGGAGTGTTTATACTTGTCGTAGGTGTGGAGGGCGAAAACAATAAAACAGCGAAGAAATGTTTCGTCGAAGGATTCCGAGGATTTTGCGTTAATAATTGAGATAATTGAAATTTTAGTCTTGGCCTGCATCAGCTTGTCCACGTAGTCAGTTAGGAGCTGGAGCCCGAGAGCAGTAAACTGCCGAATTGCTCTTGTTTGAGATGAAGGGATGCCCGGTACAAAGGAAGCACCAAGTCCAGCAAATTCTCCACTAATTTTTTCAAACAATTTCCCCTTTCTATTTTTCTTATCTAGATTTTCATACTGGATCACACCTGTTTTGACAAATGCCTTAGTGAATTCATAAACTGCGGAATTTTCTTTTGTTCCCAAGGTTTCCATAAACAAGGCATCAGGATTGTCGGCGTCGGCGTCGGCCTCGGTAGATGTCATTTCATTTCATTAAAGTCGTATGCAGAAATAACAGAAAAAAAGACACAACAGTTTTAGATTATTATTTCGCACCTTAATAGTTCTATTTTGTTTTCTAAATTTTTATAAACAAATCCAAATTCATTACAATCCAAGTTATTAAATAATTACTAACTTACAATTAAATAAAACTCATAGAATTAAACTGACACACGCAAATAAAATCAGCAAATCCATAACATTGCAGCGTGAAGTTCCTACTGAAAATAAAGAACAGAGTGGACGACACTGTGAGTGTAAAACAACTCAGAGATGAGAGCAATGAGATTGAGATGTGCTAAGATGAGTGGTAAACTGCGCAACAAGCGGCAGCTCGTGAACAGAAACTCACATTCAAGTTTCTTGTGGCTTAATGCAAACTGAGTTGAAACACGTACGACTTGAGACACTAAATGTAGCGTAGATTTGGTGTAGAAAGATTCTTAACTGCTTATAACGTAATTTGTGAACGACCCCTAGCTCAATTGCTAGTATAGTCTGCTGTACATTGAATGGTAGACTCGTCCATAATGACCAGGAACGTACATACAGTTGTAAGAATTCAAGGTTGTATTTAAAGAAAATTTAAGCAGATTTAAGAAGTTTATACTGACGTCATTTATGAGTGACCCTAAATTCATGTTTTGCAATGAAAGACGTACAGATTTAATTATAAAATTTTTTTACACGCACACAGTTTTGTACACGAACAAATATGGTATCATCCCTCTCACTTTGCGTGCTTAGTAATTACGTGATCTCATCATCCGGAAGCTCAAACTTCACATTGTAGGTACATAGAAGAAAGGCGTCCACATATAACGTAATCAAACTAAAAGTGGGTGTCTAAAACAGACAAAGCTAACCATCTTCTAAGTTGTGTGAGTGGGTGGATTATTTTTTACAGCGTAAGAAATAGGCGCACCT